>OX346709.1:30667250-30684051 GCA_947063395.1 Hemistola chrysoprasaria
TGGCCCTCCTGGTGAAGGCCAACAAACAGCTTTCGTCGGACCTCAAAGAGCTCCGACGCGAGCTGGCAGAGATAAAGGCGGCCACAGCACGACCGGCCCCGACCCCAATGCCAGCTCAGGCTCAAACCTCCACGGAGGACACGGTGCGACAGATCATGATGCAAGTCGGCACCATGATCAATGCTCGCTTTGAGGGCCTGGAGGATAGGCTGCTGCCCGCTAAAACGCTCAGACCTCCCCTGGCCGCAGATCGGCGCAGGGAGACTGAAGCGCGTCCGGCGGTAGCAATCAGCCGTGCACCGACACCGGCCCCTGCGGTTGGCCCTGCAACCTCTTCTGAGGGTACATGGGCGGTGGTGACGCGTCGTGGCAAGACACGCCCGCTGAAGGAGGCGGCGAGGACTACTGCACCGGTAAGGACGGGGCCGCCGAGAGATAGGTCACCCGCCCCTACCCGAGTTCCTCGCAGAACGGAGCCGACGCCGAAGCCACCTAAGCCTCGGGCGCGAACGGCCAAACTCCGGCCCCCACGCACGGCAGCAGTCGTAATCACGCTGCAGCCAGGGGCGGCCGAGAAAGGTGTCACTTACGCCAAAGTGCTTGAGGAGGCTAAGGGCAAGATCAAACTTGCCGATCTGGGGGTGCCACCCCTCAAAATAAGGACGGCGGCCACCGGGGCTCGAGTCCTGGAGGTTTCCGGCACGGAAAACGCTGCAAAAGCGGATGTCCTTGCCGGGAGACTCAAGGAAGTTTTCGGGGGCGTGGAGGAGGTGCGCGTCACTAGGCCGATCGCAACCACTGACTTACGAGTCAGCGGTCTTGACGACGCAACAGTGCCGGAGGAGTTAGCCGAAGCCCTGGCAAAAATGGGCCAATGCCAACCATCGGCGGTAGCGGTTGGCCCCATTCGCAGAGGTCCCGCCGGGATGGGGACTTCCTTCGTTCGCTGCCCCACAGCAGCGGCAAAGGCAATAGTTGCCGGCGGTGGCCGAGTTCTAGTGGGATGGGTGGCAGCGCAGGTCCGCGTCCTAGATGCCAGACCTCGTCGCTGCTACCGATGTCTCGTTCCGGGTCACGTTGCGGCCCAGTGTGATTCCGAGGTCGACCGCAGCGAGGAGTGCTACCGCTGCGGTCGAAAAGGGCACAAAGCCCGAGATTGCACCGCCGCGATCCATTGCTCCCTCTGTGCAGCAGCGGGAAAAGCGGCAGACCACCTCTCCGGGGGCAAGGCTTGCGCCAAGCCCCCGTTAAAGAAAGGGGCACGACGAAAGGCCGCTGCGGCTGGAGCTAAGGCCCAGCCGCTGCCGCCTCTCCCTGATACAGGGCAGGCCGATCGTATGGAGGTTATATAGTATGCGTAATATAACCTTCCTCCAGGCGAACCTCAACCACTCCGCCCGTGCTCAGGATCTGCTCCTGCAGTGCCTGGCGGAGCGGCTGATCCACGTAGGTGTGATTGCCGAGCCGTATGTGGTCCCGCCTAGAGCTGACTGGGTAGGGGACCTCGATGGTTTGGCGGCAATCACTATCCAATCGCCGGCCCGATCTCCGCCCCTCGAATGTCAGTTGAGGGGCAGAGGATTTGTTGCTGCCACATTGGGCAGTTTGATGGTTGTGGGGGTTTATAGCTCTCCCAACAGACCAATTCACGAGCTAGAGACTCTCCTAGGAGAGGTGGGGGCCTTAATTGGTCAGACCCGCCCACGCCCCGCCCTCGTCCTCGGGGACTTCAACGCCAAATCCACGGCGTGGGGGTCTCCGGCGACGAACCCACGGGGTCACACCGTTGTTGAGTGGATGACCGAGGTGGGTCTCTGCATCGTGAATCACGGGACGGAGAACACCTGTGTCCGCCAGTGGGGTGGCTCGATTGTCGACTTAACATTCGCCACCCCAGACCTTGCAGGACGCATACGCGATTGGCAGGTGTTGGTCGACGAGGAGACACTATCTGACCACCGGTATATCCGGTTCAGCATCTCCTCGTCTTTGACGGACGCGGGAAGGGAAGGAGGACCGGGAGAAGTCGGTCCGCGGTGGGCCTTAAAGCGCCTCGATGTCGAAGTGCTGCAGGAGGCGGCCCTCGTCGAGGCGTGGAATTCCGGCACTCCTCTGGAGCCAGACTCAGTAGACTTGGATGCGAAGGCGGACGGACTGTGCGAGGCGGCAACGCGCATTTGCGATGCAGCAATGCCGCGAGTGGGAGCCCCACAGCCCAGACGTCGAGTCTATTGGTGGTCGGAGGAGATAGCCGAACTCCGCCGGCGTTGCGTGACGAGACGCCGCCGTTACCAGCGGTATCGGAGGCGAAGGCGGCAAGAGACTGAAGTGTTGGAGTCTCTGTATGCCATCTACAGAGAGGCTTCCAGGGCTCTTTGCGTGGCAATCGCTGAGGCCAAGAAACAGGCTTGGGAGCAGCTGCTGGAGGGGCTTGAGCGCGACCCTTGGGGTCGCCCGTACAAGTGGGCGAGACAAAAGCTCCGCCCATGGGCTCCTCCCACTACGGCATCACTCCAACCGGAAGTGCTCCAGAGGGTGGTTGAAGGCTTGTTCCCCGCAGCTCCGGGGACCAATTTCACGCCTCCCACTGTCGTAGCCTCAGCAGTGACACCGAGCGTAGGAATTGGGGGAGAGGAGGAGAGGAACGAGCCTATCTCTATATCCGATGGTGAGCTGGGTGCAGCAGTGCTCAGGATGAGGGCCAAAAACACTGCGCCCGGGCCAGACGGCATACCAGGCCGTGTGTGGGCTCTCTCTTTTGAGCACCTCGAACCCACCCTAAAAATTCTTTTTAACAGGTGCCTAAGGGAAGGTAGATTCCCCCGGAGATGGAGAAGGGGTAAGCTCGTCCTCATCAGAAAGGAGGGGCGTCCCGCGGATGAGCCGTCGGGTTATCGTCCCATTGTGCTGCTCGACGAGGCCGGCAAGCTGTTCGAACGGGTGGTTGCTGCCCGCCTCGTCAAGCACCTCGAGACTGTGGGACCCGACCTTGCATCCAATCAGTTCGGATTCCGCAGAGGTCGTTCGACCCTGGATGCCATTTCCCACGTCTACGACCTCTCTGAGGAGGCGTGCTCCAGTGGCGGCGTGTTGGTGGCAGTTTCGTTAGACATTGCCAACGCATTCAACACCCTGCCCTGGAGCACGATACTAGGAGGATTAGGGTACCATAGGGTACCTCAATACCTGCAAAGGCTCGTCGGGGACTATCTCTCTGACAGGGAGGTAGTCTTCCCGACGAACACTGGGGAGGGACGAAGTCCCATGACGCGGGGCGTTCCACAGGGGTCTGTCTTAGGACCACTCCTGTGGAACGTCGGGTACGATTGGGTCCTTCGGTGCGCTTGCCTTCGTGGCGTCAGCCTCGTCTGTTATGCTGACGACACGTTGGTAACCGCCCGAGGCCAGGACTACAAGGAGGCGAGGATTCTGGCTACAGCAGCAGTTGCGACTGCTGTATCCAGAATCCGAAGGCTGGGTCTGGAGGTGGCGCTCCACAAGTCCGAGGCCATCTGCTTCCACGGCCCGAGACGAGCGCCACCTGCAGACACCACCATTGTGGTTGGAGGAGTCTCCATCCCTGTCAGGACGACACTGAAATATCTTGGTGTCGTCCTCGACAGCAGATGGAAGTTTGGGGCGCATGTGCGACAGCTGTCCCCTAAACTATTGAAGACCGCAGGCGCGTTGAGTCGTCTTCTTCCGAATATCGGAGGAGGAGAGGGGTGCTGCCGCCGCCTCTATACAGCGGTGGTAAGCTCCATGGCGCTCTATGGGGCTCCCATATGGGCTGGTCGCCTTGATCGCCAAACGACCGCTGTACTATATGCGGCTCAGAGGGTGATGGCGGTGCGAGTGTGCAGGGGCTACCGCACACTCTCTCAGGAGGTGTCGTGCGTCCTCGCCGGTTCGCTCCCGTGGGACCTTGAGGCCGAAGTTTTAGCCTCGGTTTTCAGGCGCAGATCGCAGGCACGGGAGCGGGACGAGCGACCGGCGCCACAGGAGGTGGCGCTCTGGCGCGATGAGGCTAGGGTTTTAGCCTTAGTAAAGTGGCAGGAGCGCATTTGCTCGGAGACCACACAGAGGGGGGCTGGCGCTCGACGACTCCTCGAAGCAATTCAGCCCGTACTCGAAGAATGGTTTCGAAGAAGGCATGGGAGGCTCTCATTTCGGCTGACGCAGATCCTCTCGGGACACGGTTGTTTCGGGAGGTATCTATGCAATGTCGCCCAAAGGGAAGCCTCCCCGGCCTGCCACCAGTGCGGCTACGCGGAGGATACCGCCCAGCACGCGCTGGAGGCATGCCCAGGAGGAGAGGAGCCGCGGCAATCCCTAGTCGCGGCAGTGGGGACGGACCTGTCCTTGCCGACCATCATAGCCCAGATGGTCGATGATGAGAGGTCATGGGAGGCGGTTGCCTCCTTTAGCGAGATAGTTATCTCGCAGAGGGAGACTGAGGAGCGAGAGAGGGAGAGAGATCCCCTCGCCCATCCGCTCCGGAGAGCACGGGCACGGAGGAGGGCAAATCGCGCCCGGACTCCGTCTCCGCTTGGAGGGCCTGGGGCGTCGGATGCGGGGGCGTCCGTCGCCCCACACTAGGGATAGGCCCTCACGAGGTGTAGATGCCCCATGTGTTCCGGGGCATCACACGAGGTGGGGAAGCTCGCGCTTCTCACTGAGGTTGGGTCCACCCAAAGGTGGACAACGGCGTCGACGGGGGCTGCGGCGTAATGCGCAAGCGGTCCCGCGCCCCCCGTCACTTGTCGACGATGGTGGAACACCGTGGTAGGTTTAGTCAGTAGGGGTGCTGGATATTACCACCTTCCCAGCACCGAGTCTGACATAACCCGCCCCTCCCCAGGGCGGGTATGCATCACAGCATTCCCCCACGATAAAAAAAAAAAAAAAAAAAAAAAAAAAAAAAAAAAAAAAAAAGGTTAGGTTAGGTTAGGTTAGGTTAGGTTAGGTTAGGTTAGGTTAGGTTAGGTTAGGTTGAGAGGTTTTGGTGATTCGTGATTTAGTGGTGTTCGTGTGTGCGTAGGTGTGTGTTCGTGTGTGCGTATTGTTTTAGGTGGTAGGCTATGCCTAAAAAACCTGAGCGGGACGCCTCCGGGCGTTTCGTGAAGGGCCCTTCTCAGGGCCAACCCAAAGGCTCTTTTCAGGGCCAAACTGACGCTTCGGCGTCATCTAGCCGTGAGGCTAGCGTGGAGAGGAGGAGACCGGCTCTGACGTTGGACGCCATGTCTGACGCCGAGGTTGAGTCCTTCCCATCTCCGGAAGTGCTGGAGGCACTAGCGGAACCGCTCCTGGGTTCGCTGTGGGAGCCTCCGAGTCGGCGACGAACGCGCAGTGATTTATCACCGTCGCCGTCAGCTTCGTCCGCCGAAGAGAAGATGGGACCTCCGCCCCCCAAGGTCTTCATGGACCGCAGGGCGGAGTTCCAAAAAAAGGAGGCCAGGAAAGAGGCCGTCGAGCTGACCGTGGAGCAAATGGTCCGCGAGCTCGACGACTCTGTGAGGTCAGCGGGCGCGTTGTGCGAGCAACCCGCTGATATCCTCCTGGTGCAGGCCAAGAAGTGCCTGCACATCAACAAAGAGGTGGCTGCGCGGTCCGGCAGTCTGAAGGGGGGCTTCGTTAGAGGCCTTAACCTGACGACCCGGGTCGTCGCAGACATAGTGGAGGCTCTTGCGAGCAGGAGCTCCACATCGGAGTTGGCCGTGATGAAGGCGGAAAATGTCCGCCTTCGCAAGGAAGTAGCGGGGCTTAGGAGCGCGGTCGAGATGCTCCGGGTAGAGATGGCGCGAGGTCGAGAGCCAACTGCGCTCTCGCAACCCTCGCCGGGTCCCACTCCCCGTAGAGCATCGTCGTCGGCGCCCATCCAAGAGCAGGGGCAGGCGCCTGCCTTGTCGATGGAGGAATTCGCCAGGGGCATCATGGTCTCAGTCGGGACCATGGTGAACACCCGGCTAAAATCGGTGGAGCACCGGCTCCTCCCCGAAGAGCGACTGGCGCCGCCGCTCGCGGCGCGACAAAGAGTGGCGGCCGCTGCTGTAGCACAGCAACCGGCGCCGGGGCCATCCACTGCCCCCAAATCGGCGGCCGCCCAGACTGTGGAGAAAGGGAAGGCCAAGGGCAAAGGCAAGGGCAAGGCGACAGCTGTCGCCAAACCCAAGCCGGCGCCCAGACCCCTCCCTCCTGCACCGAAGTCCATGATGGACTCATGGGCATCGGTGGCTGGGCGGGGTGCCAAACCGGCACCGAAGCCAGCGCAGGCCACGGCGCCACGAGCTGCCCCGCAGCCCAAACCGACGCCCAGCTCAGGCTGGACAACGGTCGGCAAGAGTGGTAAAAAGGCCGCGAAGGCTCAGCCCGCTTCACCGCCGAAGGTGAAGCTGCAGCCTCCTCGGTCCTCTGCAGTGGTGATAACACTGCAGCCAGGGGCCGAGGAGAAGGGTGTCACCTACGCCAGTGTGCTAGGCCAAGCCAGGAGGGAGATCGACATCTCCTCCTTAGGCATAACCGAGGGCCTACGCAGTAAGAAGACGGTGACCGGTGCCCGAATGTTGGAACTTCCGGGCACCACAAGCGGGGACAAGGCCGACTCTCTTGCCAAGCGGCTGCAAGAGGTCCTGGACCCGGAGACGGTCCGGGTGTACAGGCCGGTGAAGTGCGCGGATCTGCGGATCTGTGGCCTGGACGACTCCGTCGTCCCCGCCGACGTAGCAGCCGCTGTGGTGAAGCGCACTGGCTGCCCCGGGGAGTCAGTGAAAGTCGGAGAGATCCGACGAGACTCCCGGGGCATGGGCACGGCCTTTTTGAGATGCCCAGTGGTGGCCGCCAAGAAATTGGTGGAGGGTGGTCGACTCCTCGTCGGCTGGGTCTCAGCACAGATCCAGGTGCTGGAACACCGGCCGATGAGGTGTTTCCGATGCCTGTGCACGGGACATGTCCGTGCACAATGCACAGGCGAGACGGATCGCAGCGAATTTTGCTATCGCTGCGGCCGTCCTGGCCACAAGGCGGCCACCTGCGACGCCCCCGCGCCCAGCTGTCCGCTGTGTGCCGCGGCAGGCAAGCGGGCGGACCACCAGATGGGGAGCAAAACTTGCTCCCCACCGAAGCCCAAGAAGGGGGCGAGAGCGGCCGCTCACATCCCGGCCGCCCCCGCTCGAGCTCCCACCCAGGGGGGAGTAGAGGAGGCGATGGAGATAGCCGGCCCATAATATGGCCCATCGTCTCCTCCAGGCGAATGTCAACCACTGCGCCGCCTCACAGGATTTGCTCGTGCAGAGCATGGCGCAGTGGTTCATCGAGGTGGCGGTGGTCTCCGAGCCATATTTCGTCCCTCCCACGGAGCGTTGGGTAGGAGACAGTGGTGGCTCGGTGGCCATAGTAGTGTCCACGGCGTCCGGCGTTCCTCCCCCTTCGGTCGTAGCCAGGGGGAGTGGATATGTAGCGGTCCTCTGGCGAGAGTACCTCCTCGTAGGTGTGTACTTCTCGCCAAACAGGAGCCTCGCCGACTTTGAGTCGTTCTTGGACGGGGTAGGGGCCCTCATTGGGCAGACTCTACCCCGTCCCGCGCTCGTCATGGGGGACTTCAACGCCAAATCCGTGGCGTGGGGATCTCCCAGGACTGATGCGCGTGGCGAGGCTCTGGAGGAGTGGGCGACAGCGGCCGGCCTGGTGGTGCTCAACCACGGGTCGGTGAACACGTGCGTGCGGCGGAACGGGGGGTCCATAGTGGACCTCTCATTTGCCGCCCCAGCTATCGCACGCCGTGTTCAGGACTGGAAGGTGGTGGAGGATGTGGAGACACTGTCGGATCACTTATATATCCGTTTCAGTGTCTCCACAAATTCCAGTCCTCGTCGCCCGAGGACGACGCCGTCGACGCCGAGGTGGGCCCTGAAGAGCCTGGACGAGGAGGCCTTAATAGAGGCCTCAATAGTTCAGGCGTGGCTGACGCCCCAGGAGGGGCCACTGGATGTGGAGGATGAGACCGAGTGGTTCCGGGATGCCATGTCGCAGATCTGCGACGCAGGCATGTCCCGGGCCAGGTCTCATCCTCAAAAGACGAGTGTGTACTGGTGGTCTCCGGAAATCGCAGCCGAACGCTCCGGCTGCGTGGAGGCCCGGCGCCAGTACACACGTCGTTTCAGGGGGAGGCGCCAGCAGGTGGGCGAGCGCGAGCGACGTGCGCGGGAGGAGGCCGATCAGCAGTTGTATGACGTGTACAGGGAGCGTACACGGGCTCTGCAACTGCTGATCGGTGACTCGAAAGAGCGGGCCAAGGCGGAACTCCTAGAGTCTCTGAACCGGGATCCGTGGGGGCGGCCCTATAAGATGGTCAGGGGAAAACTCCGACCATGGGCCCCCCCACTTACAGAGACTCTGGAGCCCCACCTACTGGAGGAGGTGGTGGCCACGCTCTTTCCCTCCGGGGAGGAGTTTGAGCCTCCGGAGATGGCGCCGCCGCAGAGGGCGAGCCAGGACCAGGGGGTGGTGCCACAGGTGTCGGAGGTGGAGCTGGGGTATGCCGTGTCCCGCCTGCGCGGGAAGCGCAAGGCACCGGGACCAGACGGCATCCCCGGCGTGGCATGGGTCCTGGCGCTAGACGCCCTGGGGGACCGCTTCAGGAGGCTCATGGACGCCTGCCTGGAGTCGGGGCGGTTCCCCACGAGGTGGAAGACGGGCAGCCTGGTGCTCCTCAAGAAGGAGGGACGCGCAGCAGACTCCCCCTCAGCGTACCGTCCCATCGTCTTGCTTGACGAGGCGGACAAGCTGTTTGAACGGGTGGTGGCTTGCCGCCTCGTCAAGCATTTGTCAAGGGTGGGCCCGGATTTGTCGGAGCGACAATTCGGCTTCCGGGTGGGCCGGTCGACGATTGACGCTATCAAGAGCGTCAAGGCCCACTCGGATGAGGTAGTTGCCCGCGGCGGTGTTATGTTGGCGGTGTCCCTAGACATCGCCAACGCGTTCAACACAATGCCGTGGGCCGTCATCAGGGAGGCACTTAAATACCACAATGTGCCTCCCTACCTATGCCGAATTGTCGGGGCCTACCTCTCGGATAGGTATATAACCTATCCGGGGACGGAGGGACGGTCGCTGAGAAGGGAGATGTCGTGCGGTGTTCCACAGGGTTCCGTCTTAGGACCGCTCCTGTGGAACATCGGGTACGACTGGGTGCTGCGCGGGGATCTCCCCCCTGGGGCCAGCGTGACGTGCTACGCTGACGACACGCTCGTCATGGCCCCGGGGGGGACATTCGAGGAGGCTGCCCGCCTTGCCACCGTGGCGGTGGGGGAGGTGGTGGGACGGATAGGGAGGTTGGGACTCCGGGTCGCGCTCAATAAAACCGAGGCCCTTTGTTTTCACGGGCCTCGGAGAGCCCCACCCGGGGGTTCGAGCATCCCTATCGGAGGGGTCCGCATCGGGGTCGAGTCCTCGATGCGATATCTTGGACTCGTCCTCGACGGGCGGTGGAACTTCCGGGACCACTTCTCCTGGTTGTCTCCCCGTCTGATGGGGGCTGCGGCCGCTCTCAAGCGGCTGCTGCCCAACCTTGGTGGACCCAAGGCCAGCTGCCGCCGCCTCTATATGGGGGTGGTGCGGTCTATGGCCCTGTATGGGGCCCCCGTATGGGTAGATGCCCTGACGGAGCAAACCATCGCCCACCTGAGGAAACCTCAGAGGGTGATGGCCGTCGGGGTAATACGGGGATACCGCACCGTCTCCTATGAGGCGGCATGCCTGTTGGCTGGTTCCCCTCCCTGGGACTTGGAGGCGGAGCTGTGCGCCGCTCGGTATGAGTGGCGCACTGCACTCCGTCTCCGTGGGGAATTCCCTGCCCCCAGGGAGGTGAACCAGTGGAAGGAGGCGGCCAACGAGGCATTGCTCGAGAGGTGGAGGACGCGCCTGGCCCACCCTCGAGCAGGCAGCTGGACAGTGGTGGCAGTCCGTCCACTACTCCAGGAGTGGACGGAAAGGCAGCACGGGTCGCTTACCTACCGGCTTGTGCAGGTGCTTACGGGGCACGGATGCTTCGGCAAGTACCTGCACCACATAGCCGGTAGGGAACCGACCCCCGCTTGCCACCACTGTGGATGTGACGTGGATACGGCGCAGCACACACTGGAGGAGTGCCCAGCATGGGCCAGTGAGCGTCGTACCCTCGTCACAGTTATGGGGGCCGAGCTCTCGTTAGCAACCATGGTTCGAACCATGGTTGAGAGCGAGACCTCGTGGAGGGCAGCGGTCGAATTCTGCGAGACTGTCATCTCGCAGAAGGAGACCGCGGAGCGTGATCGCGAGGCCACTACCGACCTCGCGATGCGCGCCCGGAGACCAGGGCGTCGAAGAAGGCTCTTCCACGCCCTTCTCCATCCCCCATAACACGGGTCTAGGCGGTGAGTGCGGGGGCACCCACTGCCGAATAGATTAGACCCGCGAGGTGGCGCGCGCGGTATCCCGCGCGCCCCTTTTGTGTCGGGGGCGAGAACTTCTCCTCGCCCCCCGCGGTGGGGTCCTCTACGGAGGACCGAACGCCGTCCGGGCTGCGGACGAGTGCTTCGGCGTACCCGTGGTCCGGACACATGGCGTCCCGCTGGATAACCCCCAGGTTTTTTAGTGGGTAAACCCCGCCGTTACACCTTGGCGGGGGAGTCCCACATACCGCCCTGCCGCCCCCCGGCGCAGGGTGACGATGCGTAAAGCATTTTTCCTGGGAAAAAAAAAAAAAAAAAAAAAAAAAAAAAAAAAAAAAAAAAAAGGTTAGGTTAGGTTAGGTTAGGTTAGGTTAGGTTAGGTTAGGTTAGGTTAGGTTAGGTTAGGTTAGGTTAGGTTAGGTTAGGTTAGGTTAGGTTAGGTTAGGTTAGGTTAGGTTAGGTTAGGTTAGGTTAGGTTAGGTTAGGTTAGGTTAGGTTAGGTTAGGTTAGGTTAGGTTAGGTTAGGTTAGGTTAGGTTAGGTTAGGTTAGGTTAGGTTAGGTTAGGTTAGGTTAGGTTAGGTTAGGTTAGGTTAGGTTAGGTTAGGTTAGGTTAGGTTAGGTTAGGTTAGGTTAGGTTAGGTTAGGTTAGGTTAGGTTTTTTTTTTTTTTTTTTTTTTTTTTTTTTTTAGTTAGATATTTTTGAAAATGTGTTGGAGGAAACTCGGTGCTATCGGTTTACTCCTTGTTTCCTTCACACTTGAGTTAAGTGGGTATATTTCTGTATTAATTATCATATATCATGTAATTTTTTAAACTTAAATATTATATTATTTATTATGTTGAATTAGTAATATTGTTTAATGGTTTTATGTTATAAATAAATTTTATTATTTATTAAAGTTCTTTAGTTGTTGAATAATTTTATGGAGATGATCATGAAATGAATCGCTTGTAGATGGATTCTTTATAACTTCAGTTAATTGGAAGGGATTTGAAATATTGGCTGAGTTAATGGTGTGATTTAGTCTTGAGGTAGAAAATCTGGGACAGTTCATAATTAGATGTTCTAGTGTTTGAGAAGAGGAGCCATCACAGGGACAGTAGTCATTATTAGAGATTTTAAATCGGTGGAGGTACGCTTTATGATAGCCGTGATTGGTTAGAAATTGGGTTACTGTAAACGAAGGTTTTACTGTGGCTAGATATGTGATGAGATCTTTAAAGGTTGGTAGAAGATTTTTTATATGTGGGCTACATTGCGAATAAAGATGTTTGGATTTCTGAGCTGACATTTTGTAGTTTTCATATTTAATATAACTTATTGGGATTTTTGAATAATACGGCGACGTATGCATTTGGGCTGCGGATTTAGCAGCAATGTCTGCTAGTTCATTGCCTCCTATCCCTATATGCCCTCTGACCCAAATGAATTTTATT
This sequence comes from Hemistola chrysoprasaria, assembly GCA_947063395.1. Lineage (NCBI taxonomy): Eukaryota > Metazoa > Arthropoda > Insecta > Lepidoptera > Geometridae > Hemistola > Hemistola chrysoprasaria. Next base: position 30,679,116 of record OX346709.1, read on the forward strand.
TCAAGCCCAGTGTCATGAGCAGATCGCAAGGCATTGTGTATGGATACGGCAAACTTATTGTGACTGTTAGGATTTGAAAGTTCTGTTAAACCGGATTTGCAGTCAGAGAGTATAAAGGTTTTGGGAAGGTTTCTTTTGATGATATAGGATATGGACTCGTCTATAGCTAACATTTCTGCTTGGAACACCGTGCAACAGTCGTGAAGTTTGAATTTTTTCTGTGTTATGTCACGTCCGGTAGAGTCTATGGCAACAAATGCAGCTCCAACTTTGTCATTATTTTTGCTGCCGTCGGTAAATACTTGCCAGGCTCCATCAAGCTCACCACTAATCTCATCATATTCGGACAGGGTAGAAATCTCAGTGAATAAGATACCAGCCCTGACCGAAGGATGCGCCATAAGTGAGGGCTGGACGGGCCTTTCCACAAGCACGTCACCGGGCAAGAAGCGGGAGGTTCCTTTGAGCTTGGATATTTCAATATCGGCTATTTCTAGTACTTTGTCTGGGAGTGGTGTTAGCTGAGCTATGGAAATTGAGGTGGCTGTGCTTATAGTTCTGAATCCGCGAGTGATTTTGATGGCAAAGAGACGTTGGAGGGATAGCAAACGATTTTGGACATATTTGTATTTGACAGCATTAGACCAAACACTAGCAGCGTAGCAAATTATGGGCTCGATTACTTGACGGTAGATAGTCTTTATATTATCGGAGTGCACGCCCCAGGTGGGTTTAACATATGTGACCAGTTTGTGAAATAATTTCTTCGATTTTTCTATAATGTATTTGGTGTGGTTTATGAATTTTTGCTTATTGTCAATGATAACTCCCAGGTATTTGATTTGGTTGGTAAAATGTAGTCTGTGTCCGTTCATGATGATTTTTGATTTAATGGATTTGTGTGTGAATGCTATAATTTGAGTCTTGTCAGGTCCAAAGGATAATTTCACGCCATCTCCCCAGTCTGTAGCAATTTTCAAAGTTTGATAAGATATGTCTTCAAGTTGTTGGAGATCAGGGGAGTGTACGACGAGTAAGACGTCGTCGGCATAAGCTTGCATGTGACATCCTTCAGGCAGTTCCGTAAGTAATAGAGTGTCGAGAATAAGGTTCCATAAGGTTGGTCCGCAGACTGATCCTTGAATACAACCTTTGGACATTGCCTTATGGACATTGCAGTCTGAGAAGTTCAAATGTACTTGTCGGTTCTGTATGTAGCTCAGTAAGATTCCGTATATGTTTGTGGGACATTGGATTGCGCGGAGCCTATGGAAGATAGCTGGCCACCAGGCACTGTCAAATGCGGATTTTATATCTAGTGAAATAGCTATAACGTGCTCTCCCTTGGATTTAGCGGTGTTTACTACGTTTAGAGCGGAGTGGATAGCGTCGGTGGTGGAGGTCTGTTGTTTAAATCCAAATTGTTTATTGCAGTTGTAGTTATTTGTTTGAATATGATGGTTAAGCCGGGTTATTATTAGTTTTTCAAGAAGTTTTCCGAATACATTAATTAGTCCTATGGGGCGAAATGAAGAAGTTTCTGTGTAATCTGACTTACTCGGTTTTGGTATTATTTTTGCATAGGCTATCTTCCACAGAATAGGAAAATATTGTAGTTCGAGGCAGCGGTTGAGTAGTGGTGTAATGATGTGAGGGAACCATACTGCAAATTGAAGACATATGTCAGCTGTCAAGTGGTCAGGTCCAGGGGATTTCTTGTGGTTCATAGATCTCAAACACTCAATGACTTCGCCAGTTGTGAACGGTGGTTCGGGAGAGTTGTGAACAGGAGCAAGCATTTGATCTCTGATGGTCTTCTGCTCATTAGTGGTATCTGGTGTGTCATCAGGATAGAATTTGTTCAAAAGAGTGTGTGCAGTGTCAAGCGAATCAGTGGTGTATGTTCCATCATCCTTACGTAAAGTTGAAGGAGGGTGTGAAATAGGTTTTGATTGAATGATTTTATTAGTAATGGTCCATACGTCATCTTTCTTCTGCTTGGTACAGAACTCTTTAAAGTTTTCAGTCGACGTCCTACACATCGCCTCGGCATATTTTTTCTTTAAGGTGGCTTTTTCTTCGAGGGCTTCTTCGAGGGGCAGTTTTTGACGGACAAGTCTGCTCAGCTTGTGATGGTTTTTAATGACTTCCGTTTTTAGTTTAGTGAGTTCCTCACTCCACCACGGAATGCGAGTGGGATAAGGTGAAGCACGCGGAAGAAGCATATCGCACGTATGCTGAATAGCAGATGTGAGCCGTGTTGTGTATCTTTCTACTTCGTGAACTGAAAGTTGGTCAAATTCTGTATGTGCGGGCAGTTGTGCTGTTATTTCGGTCATGAAAGGTTCTTTAATGCGTTCCCATTTTACATGTGTGGTGTCGTATCTATATGTGGAGAGTTTCTTGTTTTTAGTAAGAGAGGTATTGCCAAGGTTTATATTAAATTTGATAGCATTATGGTCAGAGCAAGGACAAATTGATAAATCTACTTTCCAGTCACTAACAGAGGCTAACATGGTGTTACTCCGCAGAGTAAGGTCCACGATGGAGTCCCTATGGGTTTGATGGGTGGTTGTCTCGAATGTTGGAACGTTTCCAGTGTTGCATATGATGAGGTCATTGAGAGTGATAAGGTCGTAAACAGTATTTCCTCGTCTATTACTTTTGGCGGACCCCCATGCAGTATGCCAGCCGTTGAAGTCTCCGCACAAAAGATGCGTGGAGCCTGCCGTTTCATGAAGGAACTGGGCCAATTTACTCAAGGTGTTATTGCTGTCTGTACGAGGTTCCACGTAAATTGATGTAAGGTAAATCTTTTTACCGGTGCGAGTACTAATTTGGACTATGCTAAGGTTTGAGTCGGAATATTTGCTATACCCAATTGAGCTGAATAAGTTATTTTTTATTAATATAGCAGATTTAACGGGGCTGAGTGTAGGGTTTGCAGAAGGAAATTGGTAAATATTATAGGTGGATGAGAATTTAAGTAGACCTGTGTTGCTTGTGTACGGCTCACTGATAAAAACAATGTCAATCTCATTTAGGGACGTGTAGTTGTCGAGTTCCTGCCGGGCGTTCCTGCTGCGTCCAAGATTAACTTGAACGCAACTATAGGAGATTGGCGTGTTACTCCCCATAGTCCGTTCGTGAACGGATGACATTGTTCATACCAATGAACCGCGGGCACGTAGCAGACGTGGCACTGTGGGCAATATCTTTGCCTGTTATGTTGCGTTTTTTATAGTGGAGAGCGCAGTTATAGCACGAGGTTTTGGAGGAGTCATCCTTAACGGGGCAATCTTTGTAGGCGTGTTCGGTGGAGGAACAGTGGGAACAGGTTGAGTTCGTCTCTTTGCACCATTTTCGGGTGTGGCCATATTGCAGGCAGCGGAAGCATTGTAACACCGGAATAAACTCTCCGACATGTACCCGTTGGTGATCTATGTTGAGCTTGCCAGCGCTGATTATTGCTTTCCAGATCTTAGGGGTGGTTATAAATATAGCATTAAATAGTTTGGGATTCCTGTTTCCACGTTTGAACTTAAACTCTAGATCTCCAGTTTGTTCAAGGTTGTCTTTGATGCAGTCGTTTTGGTTACGTAATGTTTCAGTAAGAGTCTCAGTGGAGTTTTCGTTGGCAATACCCTTTAATATAAACATAGGTTTAAGTTTTTTGGAAGGCTCCGCTTCAATTTCACCGCCGGGATTGATCTTGCGGAGCGCGATTTCCGCATGCTCAGGCTTTTTGAATTCAACACGTAATTTGTTGTTGGAGACATGTTTAACATGCTCTGGGGCAAAGTTTGTGTCTCGAAATGAGATAGTTTTCTGCCAGGCGGAGAGAGTATCGGCGGGGCTAGAGGCATTTTTAGACGAGACAATAATGGCTGGTTTGTAGGGAGGCGGGCGCAGCTGGACGGTTTGTACCGAAGGGATCGCGGCAACCTTTGCATACGTCGGCTGGGTCAAAGGAGCAGGCGGATGAGGTGTACGGATAATGGGCGCAGGGACTTTGAGCGCCTTAAACTCTTCCTTGATGCACTCTTTTATAGTTGTCTTGATCTCCTCGGTGTTAGTTGGCGCGACGGATTGTAAGAGGAGGATGGGAACTAGTTGTTCTATCTTGTCAACGCTGCTTAAAATGTCGGATTTTATGTCCCTCTTGAGGTTGCCCGATCGGCCAACGGCCTCTCGGATAACCCCAAGAAGGCTTCCAATCTCACTTTCAGGACCTTTTTTACGCTGCGGCTCCGAAACCGTATATGTATCATCATGAGACCCGTAGCGGAGCGAAACCATCGAATCGTTAAACTCAAAATCCTCCCCAGGAGATAAGGGAGACTGTCCCCTAACGGGCGACCTGAACACCATCTTTGGCAAAATTGAAAAGAGGTACGAAACGTGTAATGGAAATCTACTCTCCGTTCACTTTAATTTAGTCAATAATTAATGAAACAAACTTACATGTAAATATATCACAAAACAGATATCTTGTTTCTGAACAAAATAAGAAATTAAACAGATTTTTTAAAGTACGAAATCTACCTTTTGTAGGTTTTATGATTGCAAAATCTACCCTCTAGTTCACGTCAGTAGACGCTACCGGGAGGGTGGGCGGGCGAAAATTTCAAAAAGTTGGCGTCGTATCGTCACGAAAGAGGTGTCTACAGACGCGGATCGTCTGTGCGGTGCCAGTGGTCTATTTGAAACGAGATTACTACGAAGAAAAGTTTTCAGGAGAGCGAAAAAACCGAAATTACACTATTAAGGGGATGTTTTTTCAAGATTATTTCCAAACAAACACTAATTTCCAAATTATTTTTACAGATCCGAGAAGCGGAGGCTGCGGCGCGTGCAACGAGGTGCTAAAGTCGCGGGTAAGTTAGATAACAGAGCAGAAATCAAGAATTATAAGGTATGTATATGTCTAAAACAG
>CAMSTX010000001.1:2500-30000 GCA_947063395.1 Hemistola chrysoprasaria
GGTACAGTGAACGTTTTAACACTCACTATACCTACATTTTTAATTTCATATTTCATCATCATGTTTTTTCGGCCCCGTTTAATTTTTTTTAATAATAATAATTATTATTATTATTATTTTTTTATTTCGTTCTTGTATCGTGAAAACGGGGCATCAGCTAGGTATTTGATTTTTTCACGGAATGTTAATGATCATGAAATAATTATGACTAAATAAAATTAATAAATAAGATCTACTTACTATATCTACTTGAAAATCGTACAAAATATGTGTAACTATATAATATAATAGCTATAACAACAAATAATATTGGATTGTTCCATTAGGAATTATCTCAATAACTGCCTGGAGTCTGAAACTGTGCCCGGTAGATGGCAATAGGCTCGCCCCCTTATTACATGGGACCAATAACATACTGGCGAAATGTGGGTATATCGGCTACTATCGGACTGGGTCTACACACCTCTGCCTACCCCTTCGGGTAAAAGGCGTGAATGTAATGTACTACTACTAAGACACTTTTCCTTATTGTATATTATATTGTTAATTATAAGACTAATTCCGGTATTAAGAATATTACTTTTTGACTAGTTTTCAAAGAAGATTACAAACAATATTTAGCAATACACATATTATAACAATAGCATGATCTACCTTATTATATTTATTATACGAGTAATCTCTGCGAAGTCGTATGACATCGATATATTTGGGGGTAGCAATTGCAAGTTTAAAAATAAGGCCCATGAATACTATGTTAACAAGTAAGCAGTGATTTTCTGTTTCGTATATTCCAACACTTAATACCCATATTTATTAATTATCTAATTTTTGTTTGTTTGTAATTTTATAATAAATATTTATAAAATGATACAACCTTACATCAATACCATTTTAGAATACAATTTTTAATGACGTTTGTGTCTTTGAGATCCGTAATTTATAGAATTTTATATAATTTTAATTTTTGCTTAATTTTTACTTAGTCGTAACTCGCCCAATATATTAAATGCTGTCTTCGCCTGTAATTGCAATAACATTAATCATGTATAAGTAATAATTATTATTTGAATTTTAAAATGTATATATTGTGTTGGCGATCAATAAATAAATAAATAAAATAAAGATACCGTATCCTGTGTTATAATATTTATAATCTAGATATCCTATGGCATGCCCATCATCAGAGGTTATATGTGATTAGACTGGATTATTATTAATTATATTATTCAATGTAATTTCAGGAGGACACCGGCGGGGCAGCAGATGACGGATTCTTGCTTCATTCCTCGGCGACTTCCCTCGGGTACCATCGTTGCAACGTTGTAGACGACCCCCCTCCTAACGTCGCCCCCACGTTATAATGTAAGTACAGACAATAATAAATATTATTTTATAACGTAACTAGTGGAGCCCGGCTTCGGCACGGGTAGCACAGAGTAGGTATAGTGAACGTTTTAACAATAGTAGTACCCGGAGTCTGGAACTGTGCCCGGTATATGGCAATAGGCTCGCCCCCTATTACATGGGACCAATAACATACTGGCGAAATGTGTGGGTGTATCTACTATGGGACTGAGTCCTCGGTACACCTCTGCCTACCTCTTCGGGAAAAAGGCGTGAATGTATGTTATGTTTATGTATGTATTTTGTAGTAGATATTATATAAGTACTATACAAACCACTAGTACATTATTTCTACCACCAATAGTTTTCATACCCCATAAAAATATTGACTTATTCAATTATTGTGACTGAACCAAAATATATAATAGTAGTAGGATATAATGTCCGTAGACTATTTTGTAGATATTGGTAAATACTACAAACCCCTAGTACGTTACTTTAATCTACCACCAATAATAGTTTTCACACCGCATGAAAAATAATCACTGCTTCGATTATTGTGACTAAGATGGATATATATACATAATCTATATAATATTTTAGTATCATGAATTCATGTTTTTCGGCTCCGTTTAATTTTTTTAGGTTAGAATTTTTGGTTAGGTCAGGTTATTTTTTTATTTGGTTAGGTCTTTTTATGTTAGGGGTTAGGCTAGGTCATTTTATGTTAGGTTAGGTTAGGTTAGGTTAGGTTAGGTTAGGTTAGGTTAGGTTAGGTTAGGTTAGGTTAGGTTAGGTTAGGTTAGGTTAGGTTAGGTTAGGTTAGGTTAGGTTAGGTTAGGTTAGGTTAGGTTAGGTTAGGTTAGGTTAGGTTAGGTTAGGTTAGGTTAGGTTAGGTTAGGTTAGGTTAGGTTAGGTTAGGTTAGGTTAGGTTAGGTTAGGTTAGGTTAGGTTAGGTTAGGTTAGGTTAGGTTAGGTTAGGTTAGGTTAGGTTAGGTTAGGTTAGGTTAGGTTAGGTTAGGTTAGGTTAGGTTAGGTTAGGTTAGGTTAGGTTAGGTTAGGTTAGGTTAGGTTAGGTTAGGTTAGGTTAGGTTAGGTTAGGTTAGGTTAGGTTAGGTTAGGTTAGGTTAGGTTAGGTTAGGTTAGGTTAGGTTAGGTTAGGTTAGGTTAGGTTAGGTTAGGTTAGGTTAGGTTAGGTTAGGTTAGGTTAGGTTAGGTTAGGTTAGGTTAGGTTAGGTTAGGTTAGGTTAGGTTAGGTTAGGTTAGGTTAGGTTAGGTTAGGTTAGGTTAGGTTAGGTTAGGTTAGGTTAGGTTAGGTTAGGTTAGGTTTTTTTTTTTTTTTTTTTTTTTTAATTATCCGCGTCCATCACACATGTGTGGTGGAGGCAGATATGGCTAAGTTTCCCCTAGCGTGGTGACTAGGGTCCTTTTATTTCGTATTTGAGTATATTTAATCATTTTAAATTATGTATACCAACTTTTTTGGTCTAATATAGTATTATTCACGTAAATACCATATATACATATACACATACATACATAAATATATATAGACATACATATACATACATAACAAATATATAATATATATTACATATATTTACACCCCCATATATTTATTTATACATATACTTATTCATAACCAGTCAATTTGAATTCTTATCTCTAATAATATTGACAATATTTTGTAAATTTTTTTTTTTTTTTTTTTTTTTTTTTTTTTTTTTTTTATTTATTTTTTAATTTTTTTTTTTTCTGCAATGTTGATTTTGGTGATTACGAATTATTATTATATTTATATATATATATATATTTTTTTTTTTTTTTTTTTTTTTTTTTTTTTTTTTTTTTTTTTTTTTTTCTTTTCTCATACATTATAATAAATAACAAATCATACATTAAACAAACTTACAACTATTATAAATCATTAACTATTACAAGTGAATATTTATAGTCAATTTACAAATTTTGCATTAATACTTAATAATTTTAAAAATTTTATTAAATAATTGAATATGTGTACATTCATTATTTGTATGTAATTAATATTAATCATTGTAATTAGTACATAAATTATGAGAATTATATTCAATAATAAAGCATTTATATTAATAGATATAAAATTCCATCAAAATTTCAACAAAAATAAATGTACATCCATCCATCTTTAAAAATTTACAGTATAATTTATTCTATCTACTTGATACATAGTAGATATTCAAGTGGACATTGTGTCTATACATTGTCACATAATATATACAGAATACATGTTCAAAACTGGATAAATTCTTGCTTAAATCAGAGATATGATATATACCTATATTCCCATATATGTTTACTCATTTGACGTACTAAATATTATATATATATATATATATATATATATATTTATATATATATATACATACATACATATACACATTTATATACATATACACATACATACACATACACATGTGCGTACCTTTACCTTATCTATTTCAAACATAACTTATATTATGAAATTGTCAATACAACAATTCAATATACCTACAACTATATTCCTACAGGTTCTCACGGTGGTGCTATGCATACATAGTCCCAATATGGTTATTCTTTAACTAGATTACATCTTCCATATCTGTTTGTATATTGTATTATAATATTACCCAATTACTGTCAACACATATGATTTAATAACAATTTACATAATCTATTTCAAATTGTAATATAAATACTTTCATTTTATTTTATTACTGTATATATATATATGTACATGATGATAATATTATTAATAATCCTTGCTTATGTTTCTAAAATGTTACAGATAATTACAGTTTTAAAAGTTACAGTTATATTTCTGAAGTTCCGTTCAGTTATTCATTCATAATGAATTTAAAGGATACCAGCATTATACCCACATTTTTAGTTATTTGTTTACTTATATTATACTTATTTTATAGATTACATAATATTCAATCCATAGAAGAAGAAAATCTGATTCATAGCAAGCAAAATATATCTGCATCAGTTTACAAATATTTTATAATTTTTTTTTAAACAGAATTTACCTTCTAATTATAAATTCATTATTGTAATACATCCACACACAATTCGTTTATTTATATCCTTTATATATTTTATTTATATGTTTGATTTAATTTGTCTATATTTTATACTGATGGCATTGGCACACTCATTGCCCGTGCGGTTCTCCAAAAGAAAGTGGCCGTGACATTAACTGTCAGTTCGTGCAACTGTCACTGCCTTCTGTCTTAATATTTGTCAGTGATGGTAAGAATGGAATGCTAACATCAAATGTCAGAGTTGAAATTTTCATATATTGCGTAATTGTTACGTAACATTTGTTTACAAGCCTGTTATTACTGTTTCATAACGTGATATTTAGTGTTGGTGGTGACTGATGTGTTCCATAATATGTGTCGGTTGCGGCAAGGTGGTTCGATCGATCGAAGCGTCGCGCCGCCCGCAGCCACGCGCCCCTTTCCGCTCTGCAATATCAAATAGCGTGGCCGGAGTGGAGGCCGACGAGGCGGCGGCAGCCGGCCGGCCGTAGCCGGCCGACGATCGCCGCACCGCCGGCCGGTAACCAGCTCCGATCACTCCGAGCCATGCACAGGGGCGCGCAGGCCGGGGGCGGCCCGACGTCGTGACGAGTCCTTGCCGCACCAGCTATGCGTTCGTTATAAGCGGTATGTATTTATGAACAGTCTGTTATGTTTTAGTCAGTCGATATTTGCGATTATACCTTGTCTAGCTTAGCCCTATCAATGGCAGCCGAGCAAATCAATCTTTTGGTCACATTTCCCCAGTTAGACACATAAATGATATCTTATTATAGCAATTTAATATTCAATTGATAAATTGAGAACCCTCCCATAATCGTTTTACAGAAATATATCCACCAAAAGATCCCCGCTCAGCCGCCACCGACCAAGCCATACCAAACTAAACTACATCTGTATTGTAATAATTTGTCGGAAAATCATAGGTAGCAGCGTGTTAAGATTTAGTTCAGATGATAAGTCAATGCAGTATGACGTTGTGCTAGTCTATGTATTGCAAGACAGACGGCATTGACTCATCCACTGTTATTGTCATTATGTCGGTGCATAATATTGTGTTATCACTCGCTGACCTCTAATATTCGTGTCCTAAGTAGCTTATAGCAATGTTGTGATTGGTTCTATATGGTAACCAGTTGATTCGATTTTGTTCAGGTAATGTGTCGGCGCGGCGCGGCGCGGCGGTGCGTGGCGGCGGCGGCGCGCGGCGCCGACACACTCTGTCATTGCTACTACCAGCTGACCAACAGGTAACTCTGTCATAGTATTGTTTGAATACTGATCATATCAGTATGTGCAACTTTTGTGTGAACATATTACAACTTATTGCATTGCACAACAATATAAGTATTACACATTAACCCTATGTGTGGGGTGTAAAGTAAAGAGTAAGAACTCATTATTTCACACAATTTAGTGGGTGATCTTTAATTTAATTGTGTGTCGTCTCCCATTTGGCCGTACTGCCGTTTCCCTGACACACTCTACGCATAACGGTACTACAGTACTCCACGAAAGTGTCCACTGTTTTCTTATCCGCCAGCAACTCTGCAAATGACCCCACCTCTATTTTACTGCCCATTTTTATCTCAGCGTCGTGGCGGTCGGCGGCGAACCTCGGGCAGTGTACGAGCACGTGCGGCACGTCCTCCACCGTGCCCGGCTCGCAGGCGCACCACGGGTGCTCGCGCAGGTGGAACCTGTGCAGGTACTGGCCCAGCCCGCCGTGCCCCGTGAGCGCCTGCGTCATCAGCGCCGTGGGGCGCCGCGCGCGCGCCGCCCGGTGCGCCGCGCGCGCGTCCGGCAGGAACAGGCTCACCGGCCGCCCCGCCGTCGCCGCGCGGTACTCCTCGTCCCACCGCGACACCGTGCGCGAGCGGATGACGCGCCGCGCGTGCGACAGGGGGAAACGGTCGTAGTCCGGCGCCGTCTTGCGGTGCAGCGCCGCGCGCTTGGCGAGCTCGTCCGCGCGCTCGTTGCCCGGCGTGCCGGCGTGCGCGCGCACCCACAGCAGGCGCACGCGCACGCCGCGCGCGTCCAGCGAGCGGATGTTGTCCCGCACGGCGCACGCCAGCGGGTGCGTCGACGAACGGTCGCACACCGCCTGCAACGCCGAACGGCTGTCGCCGAGCACGGCCACGGCGCCGCCGCCGCCCACCACCTCCGCCGCGAGCTCGGTGGCGCGCCGCAGCGCGAGCAGCTCCGCCTGGTACACGGAACAGTGGGCGGCGAGCCTCATGGTGCGGTACTTGGTCTCCCTGTCGGCGCGCCACGCCGTGACCGCGGCGCCGACCTTGCCCTCTATCTTGCTCCCGTCCGTGTATAGGAGCGGCCCCTCCGCGTCGAGCGCGGCGAGCGTCTCCGGCTCGGGGTCGTCGAGGATCTCGAACGTGACGTCCGGCCCTCGCGCCGGGTGCGGCAGCGTCTCGTGCGGCACGCGGCGCTCGAGCTCGGCGTCGGAGTGCGGCTCGAGGGCGGCCCCCGCCGCACGCGGTACAGCTCGTGCGCCTCGGCCACGCGCAGGTCGAGCGGCAGCAGGCCGGCGCAGGCGAGCGCGGCCTCGCGCGACAGCGTGCGGTACCCGCGGCAGATCTTGATCGCGAACAGTCGCTGGAGCGCCCGCAGCTCGCGTTGCACGCCGCGCCGCGCCGCCGCCGCGCCCCACGCGCCCGCCCCGTACAGCACCACCGGCTCCACCACGCACGTGTAGATGGTGCGTACTATGTCGGAGTTGAGGCCCCACGTCACCTTGGCGGCTCGCTCGACTCGCTTGTATATGGCGGCGGCCTTCCGCACGGTCGCGCTCACGTGCTCCCCGAACCCGAGCCCGGCGTCGATCGTCACGCCGAGGATCTTGACGCTCGCGACGAACGCTATGCGGTGGCCGCCGAGCGTGATGTTCGGCTCGACGACCCCTCGCTTTTTCGTCACGAGCATCGCGTGCGACTTGCTCGGCGCGAACCTGAGCTTGTTGGCGTCGCCCCACTCGCGGACCGCCTCGAGCGCGCGGTTCGCCTCCGCCTCGATGTCCCGGGTGTCGTGGGCCGAGAACGCGAGCAGGATGTCGTCGGCGAACGCTTGCACGTAGGCGCCCAGCCCCTCGAGCGTGTCGAGCAGCGGGTCCAGCAGCAGGTTCCAAAAGAGGGGCCCCGCTATGGACCCCTGCACGCAGCCGCGGTCGGTGCGCTTGCGGCACACGGCGCCGAGGTACGCCACCTCCACCTCGCGCTCCGACAGGTACGACCGCACCAGCCGGACCAGGTTGTCCGGGCACCCCTTGTCCACCATCCCGCGCAGCACGGCCGGCCACCACGCGTTGTCGAACGCTCCCTCGATGTCGAGGGAGATCACGACGCAGTTCTTCTTGGCGTCGAGCTGCGTCCGGACGTAGGTGAGCGCGTCGTAGAGGGAGTCCTCCGTATTCCTTTGCGGGACGAAGCCGTACTGGCGGGGGTTCATTTTCCGCAGAAGGTGCCACCTGAGTCGGCCGACCATCATCCTCTCCACGGTCTTGCCGAGCACGGAGAGGAGGCCGATCGGGCGGTAGGAGCGCGCCTGCGCGTAGTCCGCCTTGCCCGGCTTGGGCAGGATGCAGGCGGCGGCGAGCTTCCACCGCCGCGGGAAGTGGCCCAGCGCGAGGCAGGCGTTGGCGATGGCCAGGAAGAGGCCGCCGTCGGCGGAGATCGCGTTGCGACATATGTCCGCGGTGAAGCCGTCCGGGCCCGGCGCCTTGCGCGGCGAGAACCTCCCGCACGCCTCGCGCAGCTCGCGCTCGGTGAAGGGCGGGTCGTCCTCGCGGGGCGGCGGGGCGGCGGCGGCGCGCCGTCTGATGTCCCGGTGCAGCGGCGTGTCGGCGTGCGGGTCGTCGTCCGGGAACAGGACGCGCGCGAGCAGCGCGGCCGACTCCTCCGGGGAGCGGACGCGTCCGCTCTCGTCGCGCAGCGGCACGTCCGGCCGGCGGCGCTCCGCGTGCCGGATGACGCGGTAGATACCGTCCCACATGGATTCGCGCTCCGCCGCCGTGCAGTATCGTTTCCAGCCGGCGGTGAGCGCGGCGGCGGCCGCCTCGGTGAACTCGCGGCGCGCGCGCAGGTACTCCTCCACCACGCATTCCCGCCGGCGCGGCGCCGCGCACCGCACTCGGCGCTTCCGAGTGACGGTGGCTCTCTGCAGCCGCGTCAGCTCCTCCGTCCACCACGGCGGTCTCTCCCGGGGCCGCGGCGGCCGGATCCGCGGGATGGCGGCCTCGCACGCGGCGCGGACGGCGCCCTCGTATCGCTCCACGGCGCTCTCGAGCCCCTCGACAGTAACTACGTTCTCGACGTCGGCGAGTCGACTCGCGACTTCGGCGGTAAACTTCGCCGTGAACGCGGCCCAGTCCGCCTTCTTCGAATTGTACCGCCTGGTCCTGTGCGTGGGAGGCGAGGCCGCGGGTGGGGCTCGGGCGAGCACTCTGAACGTTACGGTGTTGTGGTCCGAGGTAGTGAGGTCGCGGTCGACGCGCCAGTCCTCCACGCGAGCGAGCATGTCCTCCCCGCACGCGGTGATATCGACGATGCTGGTGCAGGCGCGGCCCGCGCGGTACACCTCGAATGTCGGCACGTTCCCCTCGTTGAGCACGGAGGCTCCGCGCTCCCCGAGCCAGTCGGCGAGCGTCGCGCCGCGCTCGTCCTCTCTCTCGTCACCCCACCAGAGACTGCGCGCGTTAAAATCGCCGGCTACTATATAGTGCGAAGCTCCGACGCGGTCGAGCGCGGCTCTGGCCCTCTCCAGGTGCGGCTCGAGCGGCCGGTCCGGCTCGCAGTAAACGGAGGCGTAGAAGACGGCGTTCGGCGGGCTCCCCACGGTCGCGCAGGCTAAATTCGCGCTCTGTAATTCCGGGTCGGCGTAGACCCGAAGGCTTCCGTCGAGCACCACTATGGCGGCCTTGTTCGGCCCCGGGCCGGGGCCCTGGACGACGCGGTGCGGCGACGGGACGACGTCGAGCGAGCCGCTCGCGCCCACGTACGGCTCCTGCACGAGCAGCACGCTCGCGTGGAGCCGCACGCCGGCCGCGACCAGCTCGGCGGTGGCCAGCCTGGCGCGCTGAAGGTTCGCCTGCAGGACGACGGCGGGAACGGGAGTGTCGGGGGGGCCGCCCTCAGCAATGGTACACGACGCGCGCACGCGCTATGGCGTCCCAGCGGCGGCGCACGGGACAGGCGTCGCTGAAGGCGGAGTGCTCGGCGGCGGCCGCGGCGGCGCCCTCGTGCGTGCAGTTGGTGCAGCGCGGCGGCTCGGAGCGGCGGCGCGCCTCGCACGCGCGCGCCAGGTGCGCGCCGCCGCACCAGCTGCACGCGTCCTCCGCGAGCGAGCACAGGCGGCGCGTGTGGCCGTAGCCGAGGCAGCGCGAGCACTGCACGAGCGGCGAGCGGTCCGCCACCACGCGCCGCTGGTAGCCCACGTACACGCGGCCCTCGGCCGTGAGGCGCGCCCACAGCGCGGGCGGCGTCTCCAGCACGGCGTGGCACTCGAGCGCGTGGCGCGCCCCGCGCCGGAACAGCACCCGCACGCGCGCCACCTCCTCCTCGAGCCCCGCCACGAGCCGCGCGTTCTGCGTCCGGAGCGACTCCACTATGTCCGCGTCGGAGTTCGCGCGGAGCACGTCCCTGATCTCCACGAGCGGATTTCGCGGCTTCGCCTCCTCGACGTCGAGGTTCGCCGTCTTGAGGCGGTCCGCGAGTTTCGCCATCTCGTCCCCGTCGTCGCAGCCTATCACCACTCTCCCGTCCTTCACCTTGCGACACCGGTCTATCCGCAGGCCCTCCTTCCGGGCGTCGACCGACTCGCGAACCCGGGACATGACGTCCTCGGCCGTGTCGTTCGGGTCCGCGGACTTCACCAGAATGGTGTGGGCGCTGGCGCCGCGGGGGGCGCGAGCCGGCGGCCCGCGGCCCGCGGCCTCCGCGTACGACGCGGGGGCCGCGGGCGGCGCGGCCGACGGCTCGGTGGCCCTCTCCTCGAGCAGGCGACGCGTGCGCGACGTCTCCGTCACCAACCTGTCCAGTTTGGAGCCGATCGTCTCTCCCGTCTCCTCGTACCTCTGTATGAGGCGCTCGCGCGAACGCGCCACCGTGCGCGCCCATGACTCCGACTCGTGCGCCCGCAGCGTCTTCTGCCTGTGCACCTCCGAGGCGAGCCGGTGCCGCGACTCGGAGAGGCGCATGATCGTCTCCTGCAGCAGGCGCAGGCAGTCGACGACCTGCTCGCGCACCTCCTTCTTCAGGTTGCCGGCGGCGCGGCTCTCCAGCGCCTCCCGCGCCTCGGTGGCGACTTGCGCGGCGTGCGCGGCCGCGTCCGCCAGCCCGGAGGCGCCGGGCTCGCGGCCGGCGCTCGAGGAGGGCGCGCTCGGGGCGAGCGCGTGCTGGCGCGGCGTGTCCCAGGCGGAGAGCGGGTCGAGCGCGGGGCTGTACCCCGGGGGTGGGAGGGGGGGCATGTCGATCGGGGTGAGCGACCCCGTTGAGCCTTGCTCCGGGGTGTAGAAGTCGGGGGCGGCGGTCCCGCTGCCCTCATCCGTCGGGGTTCCCGGCTGCGTCGACCTATCCTCCTGCGTCGCGGGAGTTATTTTAATCCCCGGCGGCTTGTTCTTATTCTTGAACGCCTTGGCGGCGACGGCGCGCGCGAGCGACGATTTCGTCGACATTTGGGTTTAAAAGTCAATTTTTTATTTATTTACTAATTTTTTTTTTCTTCCCCGTTCACTTATATAGCACTATATTATTTTTAAGTTTAAAAGGTTAAAACTATCTGAATACAATCTATATACTATCTATCTATATACTATCTATCTATATACTAATAGCTATCTATATACTAATAGCTATCTATAAACTAACAAACTATAAATATTACTACTAAGCTATTATTATATAATTTACTAGGTATCTATGTTATCTATGTTAAAATATTAATATTCCCAGAAACTATGTCTATTTTGTTTAGTGAGTTGGTGTGGTGATGTGTAACTAGCGGCTAACCGGGAGGCGGTGCCCAATGTTAAATATTATATTTTCAATTTATTCACCTAAATAGATTTGCCTCTGATTATAATAAATATGAAAAACCTAGACGGTGGGTGCAGGTGAATGATGCGTCGGCGACTCCGTCGTCCCGCAGATGCAGAAAGATGTAAAAAAAAAAGAAAAAATTTATGTGATAAAATATAACCTCTTCTTTGAAAATTTCCTGTTTAAATTTCTTGTTCAGGTTCCGGTGACCGGTGTCTTCAACGTCCAGCCACTGCAAAAATCGACGCCGGCGCCTCAAGCCCAGCAATATATTATAATATGTCTGTACATTATGTAATGAGAAGTGATGAGATTATCAAGTACAGCAATAAATTGCCAGACCGTCAGGCGCGCCCGACGCGTCCGGCGCAGTGTCCGTGTATTATTTATAACACCAACCACACATCCAGCCCGCAGCCTTCCAGCAACTTCGGCCAATTATATTGAAGGTGTTGGTAACGCAGAGGTAAGGCCCTCCAGGGAGACACAATGGGCCGATCCAGCTCACTATAAGGCCTCTGCCTCACTAGGAAGCCGTGGCGACGTCGCAGGGGCACAGAGCACGGCACTTTCACAGGTTTATCAACAATATAACAGACGGAGCGACACAACGATGTTAACTCGACCGAGGTCAGGCACGAACTGGGTTAGGTTAGGTTAGGTTAGGTTAGGTTAGGTTAGGTTAGGTTAGGTTAGGTTAGGTTAGGTTAGGTTAGGTTAGGTTAGGTTAGGTTAGGTTAGGTTAGGTTAGGTTAGGTTAGGTTAGGTTAGGTTAGGTTAGGTTAGGTTAGGTTAGGTTAGGTTAGGTTAGGTTAGGTTAGGTTAGGTTAGGTTAGGTTAGGTTAGGTTAGGTTAGGTTAGGTTAGGTTAGGTTAGGTTAGGTTAGGTTAGGTTAGGTTAGGTTAGGTTAGGTTAGGTTAGGTTAGGTTAGGTTAGGTTAGGTTAGGTTAGGTTAGGTTAGGTTAGGTTAGGTTAGGTTAGGTTAGGTTAGGTTAGGTTAGGTTAGGTTAGGTTAGGTTAGGTTAGGTTAGGTTAGGTTAGGTTAGGTTAGGTTAGGTTAGGTTAGGTTAGGTTAGGTTAGGTTAGGTTAGGTTAGGTTAGGTTAGGTTAGGTTAGGTTAGGTTAGGTTAGGTTAGGTTAGGTTAGGTTAGGTTAGGTTAGGTTAGGTTAGGTTAGGTTAGGTTAGGTTAGGTTAGGTTAGGTTAGGTTAGGTTAGGTTAGGTTAGGTTAGGTTAGGTTAGGTTAGGTTAGGTTAGGTTAGGTTAGGTTAGGTTAGGTTAGGTTAGGTTAGGTTAGGTTAGGTTAGGTTAGGTTAGGTTAGGTTAGGTTAGGTTAGGTTAGGTTAGGTTAGGTTAGGTTAGGTTAGGTTAGGTTAGGTTAGGTTAGGTTAGGTTAGGTTAGGTTAGGTTAGGTTAGGTTAGGTTAGGTTAGGTTAGGTTAGGTTAGGTTAGGTTAGGTTAGGTTAGGTTAGGTTAGGTTAGGTTAGGTTAGGTTAGGTTAGGTTAGGTTAGGTTAGGTTAGGTTAGGTTAGGTTAGGTTAGGTTAGGTTAGGTTAGGTTAGGTTAGGTTAGGTTAGGTTAGGTT
The DNA here is from genome assembly GCA_947063395.1 of Hemistola chrysoprasaria. Classification (NCBI taxonomy): domain Eukaryota; kingdom Metazoa; phylum Arthropoda; class Insecta; order Lepidoptera; family Geometridae; genus Hemistola; species Hemistola chrysoprasaria. Next base: position 15,543 of record CAMSTX010000001.1, read on the forward strand.
AGGTTAGGTTAGGTTAGGTTAGGTTAGGTTAGGTTAGGTTAGGTTAGGTTAGGTTAGGTTAGGTTAGGTTAGGTTAGGTTAGGTTAGGTTAGGTTAGGTTAGGTTAGGTTAGGTTAGGTTAGGTTAGGTTAGGTTAGGTTAGGTTAGGTTAGGTTAGGTTAGGTTAGGTTAGGTTAGGTTAGGTTAGGTTAGGTTAGGTTAGGTTAGGTTAGGTTAGGTTAGGTTAGGTTAGGTTAGGTTAGGTTAGGTTAGGTTAGGTTAGGTTAGGTTAGGTTAGGTTAGGTTAGGTTAGGTTAGGTTAGGTTAGGTTAGGTTAGGTTAGGTTAGGTTTTTTTTTTTTAGAGTTGAGTTATTTAGATTTGACGCATGTGTGAGGGCTCGATGCTAATGGGATACTTCTTACCCTCACGCGGAATTAAGTTGGAATGGATTTTGGGAGAAGATAGGTTTGGAAAAATGAAGTTGGAGTTAGTTTGGAAGATATTATAGGGATTAAGCAGAAAATGATGAAGTGAATGGTTGGTTGAAGAAGTTGGAATAACGGGGTAAGTAATTAGTGAGAGAAAGTTGTATGTATAAGATGCTTGGTAGGGGGAAAGATGGAGTTGGAGTTGGTTTTGGAAGATATTATGGGGATTTAAGCGAAGAAGGGTGTGGAGATGGTTATTGGAAAAAGAAGTGAGTGGTGGTTGAAGAAGCGTGTGGAGATGGTTATTAGATAAAGAAGTGAGTGGTTGGTTGGAGAAGTTGGATTGAAGGGGTAGGTAAATATTATAGGTTTTAAGTAGAAGGAGGGTGTGGAGATGGTTATTGGATAAAGAAGTGAGTGGTTGGTTGATGAAGAAGTTGGGATGAAGGGGTAGGTAATTAGTAAGAGAAAGTTGTATGTAGAAGATACTAGGTTGGGGGAAAGATAAAGTTGGAGTTGGTTTGGAAGATATTATGGGGATCAAGCAGAAGAAGGGTGTGGAGATGGTTATTGGATAAAGAAGTGAGTGGTGGTTGAAGAAGTTGGATTGAAGGGGTGGGTAATATTATTATAGGTTTTAAGTAGAAGTAAGAGAAGGTTGTATGTAGAAGATACTAGGTATAAGAAAAGATATATGTTATGTATATATATACATTGTGAAGAAGTGAGTGGCAAAATATATATATATATATACACATATATATATAAACATATATTCATACATATATATACATACGCACACATACATACATACATACATACATACGAACATACACATATACATACATATACATACATATACACACACATACATGCTTATATATAACAACAAAAATCATTTTTAACATATTTACAATTGAAACATAGAGCAATTACTTATTTATATGTTCGGAGCAAACTTTACAAAATGTTATCTATTGTAATATTACAGCTACTTTATTTTATAATAATATTGCATAGTTATGTTATTAACATAGTTATTAATATACCTGATTTAAATATTAATTGAAACATAGAGCAATTGCTTATTTATATATATATGTTCGGAGCAAAGTTTACAAAATGTTATCTATTGTAATATTACAGCTACTTTATTTTATAATAATATTGCATAGTTATGTTATTAACATAGTTATTAATATACCTGATTTAAATATTAATTGAAACATAGAGCAATTGCTTATTTATATATATATGTTCGGAGCAAACTTTACAAAATGTTATCTATTGTAATATTACAGCTACTTTATTTTATAATAATATTGCATAGTTATGTTATTAACATAGTTATTAATATACCTGATTTAAATATTAATTGAAACATAGAGCAATTGCTTATTTATATATATATGTTCGGAGCAAAGTTTACAAAATGTTATCATTATATTTACCATCTAAATTATAAGACACAAATAATAATATTTTTTTTTTTTTTTTTTTTTTTTTTTTTTTTTTTTTTTTTTTTTTTTTATTTGTTTTTTTTTTTTTTTATTTTTTTATTTTTTTTTTTTTTTTTTTTTTATTATTTGTGTCAATATTTACATATTTATAAAATATAATTATTAAATCGGAACGATTACTAATTTATGTGTACAGAACAAATTTTACAATATCTTATCTTTTATAATATTAGTTGAGTGTGAGTGAGTATATATCATATGTTATGTGCACAACATATATGATTTATAGGAATATTTTAGAGTTAAGTAAATTACAAATTATTAAGAGCTACATTATCTTATTATAATATCACTTATAACATTAGTTAAGTGTGAGTGAGTATGGTGTGCACATAATATGATTTGCAAAATATATTTTCAAGTTAAGTTAATTTACAAGTTATTAAGAGCTACATTATTAAGTAATAATTTAATCCTATTTTATTACTATTTACAGACAGTATTGCTTATATTCAGCAATTATTTACTTACATTATGGTTACATTACTCTCAGTTCAGCTTCATTTACTTCTAGTATGTAGCAATTACTTAATTATATACACAGAACAATATTTAAAATATGTCCTAGGTGACAATCATTCAGATACACTCCCGCGCTCAGGTCCCCACAAATTTCACAATTTCCACGATTTCAAAATTCCATTTGTTACGAAAGCAGTAAACAAATGTAGCAAACGGCCAGTCAGCACCGCCAAGCCAAACCAGGCAAGGCGATGTGAGTTGTGGTGCGGTTAGGTGCAGTGTCAGTGAGGAGCGGTGAGGTTAGGTTAGCGGTGAGGTGTCGGTTAGGTGCGGTGAGGTGTCGGTGAGGTGCGGTGATGTTAGGTTAGCGGTGAGGTGTCGGTTAGGTTAGTGGTGAGGTGTTGGTTAGGTGTGGTGAGGTTAAGTTAGCGGTGAGGTGTCGGTTAGGTTAGCGGTGAGGTGTCGGTTAGGTTAGCGGTGAGGTGTCGGTTAGGTGTGGTGAGGTTAGGTTAGCGGTGAGGTGTCGGTTAGGTGTGGTGAGGTTAGGTTAGCGGTGAGGTGTCGGTTAGGTTAGCGGTGAGGTGTCGGTTAGGTGCGGTGAGGTTAGGTTAGCGGTGAGGTGTCGGTTAGGTTAGCGGTGAGGTGTCGGTTAGGTGCGGTGAGGTTAGGTTAGCGGTGAGGTGTCGGTTTGGTTAGCGGTGAGGTGTCGGTTAGGTGCGGTGAGGTAAGGTTAGCTGTGAGGTATCGGTTAGGTTAGCGGTGAGGTGTCGGTTAGGTACGGTGAGGTTAGGTTAGCGGTGAGGTGTCGGTTAGGTGCGGTGAGGTGATGGTGAGGTGCGGTGGGGTTAGGTTAGCGGTGAGGTGTCGGTTAGGTTAGCGGTGAGGTGTCGGTTAGGTGCGGTGAGGTTAGGTTAGCGGTGAGGTGTCGGTTAGGTTAGCAGTGAGGTGTCGGTTAGGTGCGGTGAGGTTAGGTTAGCGGTGAGGTGTCGGTTAGGTTAGCGGTGAGGTGTCGGTTAGGTGTGGTGAGGTTAGGTTAGCGGTGAGGTTTCGGTTTGGTGTGGTGAGGTTAGGTTAGCGGTGAGGTGTCGGTTAGGTTAGCGGTGAGGTGTCAGTTAGGTGCGGTGAGGTTAGGTTAGCGGTGAGGTGTCGGTTAGGTTAGCGGTGAGGTGTCGGTTAGGTGCGGTGAGGTTAGGTTAGCGGTGAGGTGTCGGTTAGGTTAGCGGTGAGGTGTCGGTTAGGTGCGGTGAGGTAAGGTTAGCTGTGAGGTGTCGGTTAGGTTAGCGGTGAGGTGTCGGTTAGGTACGGTGAGGTTAGGTTAGCGGTGAGGTGTCGGTTAGGTGCGGTGAGGTGATGGTGAGGTGCGGTGAGGTTAGGTTAGCGGTGAGGTGTCGGTTAGGCCAGCGGTGAGGTGTCGGTCAGGTGCGGCGAGGTTAGGTTAGCGGTGAGGTGTCGGTTAGGTTAGCAGTGAGGTGTCGGTTAGGTGCGGTGAGGTTAGGTTAGCGGTGAGGTGTCGGTTAGGTTAGCGGTGAGGTGTCGGTTAGGTGTGGTGAGGTTAGGTTAGCGGTGAGGTGTCGGTTAGGTGCGGTGAGGTTAGGTTAGCGGTAAGATATCGGTTAGGTTAGCGGTGAGGTTAGGTTAGCGGTGAGGTGTATGTTAGGTTAGCGGTGAGGTGTCGGTTAGGTGCGGTGAGGTTAGGTTAGCGGTGAGGTGTCGGTTAGGTTAGCGGTGAGGTGTCGGTTAGGTGTGGTGAGGTTAGGTTAGCGGTGAGGTGTCGGTTAGGTGCGGTGAGGTTAGGTTAGCGGTAAGATATCGGTTAGGTTAGCGGTGAGGTTAGGTTAGCGGTGAGGTGTATGTTAGGTTAGCGGTGAGGTGTCGGTTAGGTGCGGTGAGGTTAGGTTAGCGGTGAGGTGTCGGTTAGGTTAGCGGTGAGGTGTCGGTTAGGTGTGGTGAGGTTAGGTTAGCGGTGAGGTGTCGGTTAGGTGTGGTGAGGTTAGGTTAGCGGTGAGGTGTCGGTTAGGTTAGCGGTGAGGTGTCGGTTAGGTGCGGTGAGGTTAGGTTAGCGGTGAGGTGTCGGTTAGGTTAGTGGTGAGGTGTCGGTTAGGTTAGCGGTGAGGTGTCGGTTAGGTGCGGTGAGGTTAGGTTAGCGGTGAGGTTAGGTTAGGTTAGCGGTGAGGTTAGGTTAGCGGTGAGGTGTATGTTAGGTTAGCGGTGAGGTGTCGGTTAGGTGCGGTGAGGTTAGGTTAGCGGTGAGGTGTCGGTTAGGTTAGCGGTGAGGTGTCGGTTAGGTGTGGTGAGGTTAGGTTAGCGGTGAGGTGTCGGTTAGGTTAGCGGTGAGGTGTCGGTTAGGTGCGGTGAGGTTAGGTTGGCGGTGAGGTGTCGGTTTGGTGTGGTGAGGTTAGGTTAGCGGTGAGGTGTCGGTTAGGTTAGCGGTGAGGTGTCAGTTAGGTGCGGTGAGGTTAGGTTAGCGGTGAGGTGTCGGTTAGGTTAGCGGTGAGGTGTCGGTTAGGTGCGGTGAGGTTAGGTTAGCGGTGAGGTGTCGGTTAGGTTAGCGGTGAGGTGTCGGTTAGGTGCGGTGAGGTAAGGTTAGCTGTGAGGTGTCGGTTAGGTTAGCGGTGAGGTGTCGGTTAGGTACGGTGAGGTTAGGTTAGCGGTGAGGTGTCGGTTAGGTGCGGTGAGGTGATGGTGAGGTGCGGTGAGGTTAGGTTAGCGGTGAGGTGTCGGTTAGGCCAGCGGTGAGGTGTCGGTCAGGTGCGGCGAGGTTAGGTTAGCGGTGAGGTGTCGGTTAGGTTAGCAGTGAGGTGTCGGTTAGGTGCGGTGAGGTTAGGTTAGCGGTGAGGTGTCGGTTAGGTTAGCGGTGAGGTGTCGGTTAGGTGTGGTGAGGTTAGGTTAGCGGTGAGGTGTCGGTTAGGTGCGGTGAGGTTAGGTTAGCGGTAAGATATCGGTTAGGTTAGCGGTGAGGTTAGGTTAGCGGTGAGGTGTATGTTAGGTTAGCGGTGAGGTGTCGGTTAGGTGCGGTGAGGTTAGGTTAGCGGTGAGGTGTCGGTTAGGTTAGCGGTGAGGTGTCGGTTAGGTGTGGTGAGGTTAGGTTAGCGGTGAGGTGTCGGTTAGGTGTGGTGAGGTTAGGTTAGCGGTGAGGTGTCGGTTAGGTTAGCGGTGAGGTGTCGGTTAGGTGCGGTGAGGTTAGGTTAGCGGTGAGGTGTCGGTTAGGTTAGTGGTGAGGTGTCGGTTAGGTTAGCGGTGAGGTGTCGGTTAGGTGCGGTGAGGTTAGGTTAGCGGTGAGGTTAGGTTAGGTTAGCGGTGAGGTTAGGTTAGCGGTGAGGTGTATGTTAGGTTAGCGGTGAGGTGTCGGTTAGGTGCGGTGAGGTTAGGTTAGCGGTGAGGTGTCGGTTAGGTTAGCGGTGAGGTGTCGGTTAGGTGTGGTGAGGTTAGGTTAGCGGTGAGGTGTCGGTTAGGTTAGCGGTGAGGTGTCGGTTAGGTGCGGTGAGGTTAGGTTGGCGGTGAGGTGTCGGTTAGGTTAGTGGTGAGGTGTCGGTTAGGTGTGGTGAGGTTAAGTTAGCGGTGAGGTGTCGGTTAGGTTAGCGGTGAGGTGTCGGTTAGGTGCGGTGAGGTTAGGTTAGCAGTGAGGTGTCAGTTAGGTGCGGTGAGGTTAGGTTAGCGGTGAGGTGTCGGTTAGGTTAGCGGTGAGGTGTCGGTTAGGTGTGGTGAAGTTTGGTTAGCGGTGAGGTGTCGGTTAGGTGCGGTGAGGTTAGGTTAGCGGTGAGGTGTCGGTTAGGTTAGCGGTGAGGTGTCGGTTAGGTTAGCGGTGAGGTTAGGTTAGGTGTGGTGAGGTTAGGTTAGCGGTGAGGTGTCGGTTAGGTGTGGTGAGGTTAGGTTAGCGGTGAGGTGTCGGATTAGGTTAGCGGTGAGGTGTCGGTTAGGTGCGGTGAGGTTAGGTTAGCGGTGAGGTGTCGGTTAGGTTAGCGGTGAGGTGTCGGTTAGGTGCGGTGAGGTTAGGTTAGCGGTGAGGTGTCGGTTAGGTTAGCGGTGAGGTGTCGGTTAGGTGCGGTGAGGTAAGGTTAGCTGTGAGGTGTCGGTTAGGTTAGCGGTGAGGTGTCGGTTAGGTTAGCGGTGAGGTGTCGGTTAGTTGCGGTGAGGTTAGGTTAGCGGTGAGGTGTCGGTTAGGTTAGCGGTGAGGGGTCGGTTGGGTGTGGTGAGGTTAGGTTAGCGGTGAGGTGTCGGTTAGGTGTGGTGAGGTTAGGTTAGCGGTGAGGTGTCGGTTAGGTTAGCGGTGAGGTGTCAGTTAGGTGCGGTGAGGTTAGGTTAGCGGTGAGGTGTCGGTTAGGTTAGTGGTGAGGTGTCGGTTAGGTGTGGTGAGGCTAGGTTAGCGGTGAGGTGTCGGTTAGGTTAGTGGTGAGGTGTCGGTTAGGTGCGGTGAGGTTAGGTTAGCGGTGAGGTGTCAGTTAGGTGCGGTGAGGCCAGGTTAGCGGTGAGGTGTCGGTTAGGTTAGCGGTGAGGTGTCGGTTAGGTGCGGTGAGGTTAGGTTAGCGGTGAGGTGTCTGTGGGGTGCGGTGAGGTGTGGTGAGGTGAAGTTTTAGGGTTGGTTAGGTGCAGTACAGTTAGGTCTTGTAAGAAGTGGTTAGATGGTGATATCAGTAAGGTGAGGTACAGAGTTGAAGTATTATGTGAGTCTGAGCGCGTGAACATGAGTGTGCATATATGCATGATTTAATATAGTTCAAAGGTTATTTACATTATTAGACCAAATATCGTAAAAAGTCTTATGACTTATATTATACATAAAGCTTATGTTATTTTATTCCTATATTTGGTATTTTTCAGAGGTGATTCACATTATTAGACATATCATCTTAAAAAGTCTTAATTAACTTTAACTTTATCATAATTTCGTATCATGTAATTACGCATTATATTCCTTCAGATTGTTCACAATACCCTTAACCAGACTCTCGAATGATTTAATTGCAGTCTCTTCCTTTATAAGTTCCAATATATTGTAGGGGTTTACGATATCTGTGAATGAACATGCCTGTTCATGACGCAGCCGATCAACACAAAAGCGTGGACACTCACGTAATAAGTGGTCCATTGTCTGGACAATGTTTGCGTCACAATTGCACTTGTCAGTCGCAGATATCTTAAACCGGTGAAGATAATGTCGGTGATACCCATGACCCGTCAGTAGTTGTGTGATGTGGAAAGAGTGTCCGATGGTTTCATATAATTTTTTAATATGTTTCAGTTCTGGAAGCCAGCTTCGTGTGTAAGTACCTTTGGTGGATGTTTTATATCTATCGTTGTGTATATTATTATTAATTTCTCTAATCTGCTTTTTAACGTAACTTATGGGGAATTTTGTAAATATTGGAGTTCTGTGTGAGGAGGCAGCACTTTTAGCGGCCTCATCCGCTGCTTCGTTGCCAGCAAGTCCAGCGTGGGCCTTCACCCACACAAACTCCACAGAACCAGAGTGAATGCGTAAGAAGTTTTGAATGTTGATGGCAAATGAGTTGGTTGTCTCTTTATTTTGAAGTTCTTGCAGAGCTGAGTGGCTGTCAGAGAGGATGGTTACAGCAGGTGCGCTATTTTCATAAGCCCAAATGACGGCCTTTTCAATTGCAAGTAGTTCAGCTTGGAAGACAGTGCAGCTGTCATGTAATTTTAGTTTTCTAATTATAGGTGGACGAGATGGTTTCTCTACAACGTACGCTGCACCGACCCCTCCGCCATCCAGCTTGCTGCCATCTGTATAGATACGGATGTGTTCAGGTGGGCATATACTTCCAATCTCTTGTTCTGTATAGGCAATGTTGAAATTTATCACAATTCGTTCAGCTGGGTGAGGTAGGTCCTTGGGAGGTGTTGGTTTTTGTAGGTTGATGTCTGTGGGCAGGTATGGGCAGTGTCCTTGGATTTTGGTACGTTCAATGGTGCACACATCTTTTACCTTCAGATCCAATGGTGTAAGTTGAGCTAATGCTATGGCTGCGTTGGTAGAGATGGTGCGGAATCCTTTGATAATTTTAATGGCAAAGCCACGCTGAAGAGATAAAAGTTTGTTGCGAACCTTTTTGAAATTAATAGCGTCACCCCAGATGCCAGCTGCGTAAGTTATTATTGGTTGAATGACCTGATGGTATATAGTAGAAATGTTTTCACTATGAATTCCCCAGGTAGGGCGAACAAATTTGCATAGTTTTCGATATATTTTTAGCGCTTTGCAGATGGCATAATCTGCATGCTTGACAAATGAAAGATTTTGGTCAAGTATTAATCCGAGAAGTTTGATTTCAGGTGTGAATGTTAGGATCTGGCCTCGATGTGTTATTTTGGCTTTCCGTGCATTGGGGGTGAATCCAATAAGCTGAGTTTTGGAAGGCCCAAAGGTCAGTTTGGCGTTTTCGCCCCAGGAGGTTATTATTTCCAAGGCGTTGTTCGTAATTTCTTCTAGGTCAGGGATACTGTTAGCAGTGCATATAAGAAGTACATCATCAGCGTATGCCTGTAGCTGGCAGCCAGGTGGTAGGCTTGTCTCAAAAAGCTCATCGAGGATGATATTCCAGAAGCTTGGTCCACAAACCGAGCCTTGGATGCATCCTCTAGTCATTATTTTGTGGGCGCTTGCTTCAGCAAAGTTCAATGTCACATGTCTGTTTTCTAAATAATTACAGATGAGACGATATAGGTTACTGGGACAGTCTGTAGCTTGAAGTCGTTGAAGAAGCTTTGGCCACCAGGCATTATCAAATGCTCCTTTTATGTCTAGGGACACTGCAACTACTAGCTTTTTATTACTACGAGCTGTCTTAATGGCTGTTATAGCATGATTCAGGGCATCCACAGTAGAAGTTTGTGCTTTAAATCCGAATTGTTTTGGATTATGGTGTTCAGATACATGTAGGTGATGAGTGATTCTACGAGTCATCAATTTTTCGAAGAGTTTACCGAAAACATTAATCAGTCCGATGGGTCGATATGCGTCTGCATCATTATATGTATCTTTATTGGGTTTAGGAACTGTTATAACCTGAGCAGTTTTCCAGTTGGTTGGGAAATATGATAATGCTAGGCAGCGATTTAGGAGTCGGGTTATGAGTTGCGGATAAGCAGAGCAAACTGCTGATATTATATCTGAGGTGAGGTGATCTGGGCCAGGTGCCTTGTTTGGGTTCATGCTTTGAATGCAGGATAGTATTTCTTGTTCAACAAAAGGTACATCATCCGGAGTGTTAGGGATAAGCTGACTGGTTTGTCTGGTTGTTATGTGGGTTTCAGTTATATCTGGTGTGTCATCTTTGTAAAATTTTTCAAGAAGTCGTGTTGCAGTATCCTGGCTGTCTTTACTGTATGTACCATCAAATGTTAGGGTGGTAGTTGGTTTTGGTGGAGGAGCGCGGCTGAGGAGTCGATTTGTTAGGGACCATACATCTTCTTTATGTTGGCGAGTGCAGAACTGACGAAAATCGGTGGTAGAAGCTTTTTTGATTTCTGCAGCATAAGTGTCTTTGGCTTCGGTCCTTTCTTCTAAGATGTTATCCAGTGGGATGTTTCTGTGTGCCATTCGTTGTAAAAGATGATGGAGACGGATGACTTTTTGTTTCATTTCCTCAAGGCGTTCACTCCACCAAGGGTTATATTTATCATGGTTTAGCTTTTTAGGCAGCACCTGCTTGCATGTTTTATGGATGGTTTTTGTTAGTATGTTAATAAAATTATCTATTTCTTCATGATTGTATGATTCTATGTCAGCCTGTAGTAGGTGAGTGCGCTCTATGTTTGTTTGTAATTTATTGTTAAATAATTCCCAGTTGGCGTTCTTGGTGGAGTAGATAAAAGTAGATCGTTTCTTGGCTTTAGTGATTGTAGATTGATCATACAATAATGTGAATTCAATAGCATTGTGGTCTGAAGATGGACATGCCTCAAGGTTGACTTTCCAATCATCAATTGCAGAAACTAGTGAATCAGAGATCATGGTCAAGTCGATGATTGAAGTTCTTCTGACGCCGTGGGTGATTGTTTCAAAGGTTGGCGAAGAACCGGAGTTACATATGACTAATCCATTAGATGTTATTAAGTTGACTATGTTATTTCCTCTGTGATTTGAAGATGATGACCCCCATAGTGGGTGCCATCCATTAAAATCGCCGCCAATGATGATGTTTGAACTGGAGTAATTATGTATAAGAAAGTCAAGTTTTGATAGTGTGTTATCCGTGTCCATATCAGGTTCAATATATGCAGAGACAATGATAGTTTTGTGTTGATTAATGCAGAGTTGAATTACGCTCAAGTTAGGAGAAGAGTATTGTGCCAAGCCGAGAGAAGCGCCGATACCGGCTTTTACTAAGATACAGGCCTTAACCCGTTCACCATTTGTTGAAGTTTGGAAGACCTCATAACCCAAGATATTCCTAGTTACATTTAAATCTTTATTAACATATGGTTCAGTGATAAGAGCTATAGGGTAATCATTTTGTATGAAATATTGTATAAATTCATGGTGCCAAGCATAAGAGCGGCCCACGTTACACTGCAAAAATTTAATATTTGGTGTATTAGCGTTATGGTTGTCATTTGACAAACTATGGTCACCAATATTTAAATACTAATAACCATAGTCCGTCATGGAGCAAATACGCTCAGACATGAAAGATTTCAAAGTGCAAAAGTTGGATGTAGCTGAATGATTAATATTATTTTGTTTATTATTTTTCTCATTATTATTTTTGCAGTTAAAGCAAGTGGCAGTCTTGGGGTCTCTCCTATGCGGGCAGTTTATGAAAGTGTGGGAAGTAGATGCACAATGAGAGCAAGCTGTTGTAGATGAAGTGCAATGCTTCTTCAGGTGTCCATATTGCAGACACTTAAAGCACTGCAATACTGGGCAGAAGTTGTCGACGAATACTCTCTGGTGGTCGATGTTGATTCTTTGAAGTTGGGTAGCAGCTCTCCATACGGCGGGTGTAGTCATAAGTACTGCGTTGTATAATTTGTCATTTTTCTTGTTGTTTCTAACAAATTGGATTTTTATATCGGAGTTTAAATCGGAAGTAGCCTCATGAATAGTAGGGTTTTGGGCTAGAATTATTTCTGGAATTTCTTCTTTAGCAGTCTCCTTGGAAATACCTTTTAAGATGAGCATGGGCCTAAGTTTGTTGACGGTGGTGGCAATGAGTGTGTCATTGTGTTGAAGGCGAGAGACAGTTTCATCTCGTTGCGCGATAGTCTCAAATTCCACTCGGAGACGGTTGTTTGATATAGGCTGAACGAGCACAGGGGCATACTTGGTAGTTTTGAATGAGATGCCCCTACGCCACGCGTCGCAGATGTCACTGGTTGATTTGGCGGGAACACCCTTCTTTTCCACAATGATGGCATGATGCGAAGATGGTGGATTTTTGCGTTTGGGTGATCTTGCAGCTATTTCAGCGTAAGTTGCTGGGTGGCTATCTACCTTTTGGTTGTAAAGCGAGTCATTCTCTATTCGTTGTAAGTTGTCTTGAGCTTTGTTGTGAGAATGGAACGTCTTTGTTAAATTCATGAGCTCTGTGTTAATCTTAGCAAGCTGGGTATTATTTTCTTTGTGTAGTAATTTAATTTGTTCAATTTGTTCACTTTGTGTATTAACAAGTTCCTTAAGCTCAGAGAATTTCTTATTAATATTAATTACTATCACATTCTCTTCAATAACAGCATGAACATTGTTAGCTATAGAGGTCTTAGTATTGTTGTCTGCTTCTTTAGCTAGTTTTGTATTTTCTGTAGATAGTTCAACGATTCGAACTTTGTTGTTTCTGGTAACAGATTTGCTTTCATATACAAGACGCTCTATTTCTGCATTATTTGTTTGGATTTTAATTAATGGTCTATCTTCGTCAGTGGAGTTAGTCGCCAGCGTGGTTAATTCAGTCAGTTCCGGTTGATTAGTATTGTTAGACTCTTGAGTTAGGTTCATAACTGAAGGATTAAGAGTGTTAATTGTTGCTGGAGGGCTAGTTGAAGAGTCAGTATCATAAAACAGTTCCTCCATGGGGGGAGCTCTCTGTGCTATTTGTGGCATAGCCCCGGAGGTGTTTTTCCTGGGAGTTGCAGGTGGAGTACGCATGGGTTTCATTTTTGCACGGTGGAGGGTAAAAGCACTATTAACCGGTTTTTCAGCACTGGCTAGAATTTATATAGTTAACGCACATATATCACACAAAATAGTCATCAGTTCCTAATAATGTCTATATAGTTCCGAACTTGTCTAGTAAAAGACTTACCATGTGTCCCAGGTAGTGTGTGTGTAATCCATATATCACTTGGATCTCACTCACTGTAATCCACACAGACACATAGGCACTTACATCACTTTAACACACAGATGTTTATGTAAAATTAAAGATTTAAAATTGTTCGATTAATTTAAATTATTTATGGTTATTTAAGGATAATAAGTTTATTTGTAACATCAATTTTAATCACATGTTTATTTAAATATTTTGAGATAATTTGTGAAATAAATGGTTATTTATGGTTATTTAAGAACATTAGGCTTAATTATAATTTGTGACAATTTAAAGCACTTTTGACACCACATTGCACATAAGAACTGAATTTACTTTAACTCTTAGACATTATCATAAAGTTATAAGATTTATAAGTTGTTATTATAGAATGAATAAATCACTGAGAATATTTTTATAGATTTTTGCAACACTTAGAACGGTTGATTTTAATAAAAAGTTGAAGAGCCATAGTGGACGCGACCGTTCTCCACAGCGGCTCGCAGCAGACTGGTTAGGTTAGGTTAGGTTAGGTTAGGTTAGGTTAGGTTAGGTTAGGTTAGGTTAGGTTAGGTTAGGTTAGGTTAGGTTAGGTTAGGTTAGGTTAGGTTAGGTTAGGTTAGGTTAGGTTAGGTTAGGTTAGGTTAGGTTAGGTTAGGTTAGGTTAGGTTAGGTTAGGTTAGGTTAGGTTAGGTTAGGTTAGGTTAGGTTAGGTTAGGTTAGGTTAGGTTAGGTTAGGTTAGGTTAGGTTAGGTTAGGTTAGGTTAGGTTAGGTTAGGTTAGGTTAGGTTAGGTTAGGTTAGGTTAGGTTAGGTTAGGTTAGGTTAGGTTAGGTTAGGTTAGGTTAGGTTAGGTTAGGTTAGGTTAGGTTAGGTTAGGTTAGGTTAGGTTAGGTTAGGTTAGGTTAGGTTAGGTTAGGTTAGGTTAGGTTAGGTTAGGTTAGGTTAGGTTAGGTTAGGTTAGGTTAGGTTAGGTTAGGTTAGGTTAGGTTAGGTTAGGTTAGGTTAGGTTAGGTTAGGTTAGGTTAGGTTAGGTTAGGTTAGGTTAGGTTAGGTTAGGTTAGGTTAGGTTAGGTTAGGTTAGGTTAGGTTAGGTTAGGTTAGGTTAGGTTAGGTTAGGTTAGGTTAGGTTAGGTTAGGTTAGGTTAGGTTAGGTTAGGTTAGGTTAGGTTAGGTTAGGTTAGGTTAGGTTAGGTTAGGTTAGGTTAGGTTAGGTTAGGTTAGGTTAGGTTAGGTTAGGTTAGGTTAGGTTAGGTTAGGTTAGGTTAGGTTAGGTTAGGTTAGGTTAGGTTAGGTTAGGTTAGGTTAGGTTAGGTTAGGTTAGGTTAGGTTAGGTTAGGTTAGGTTAGGTTAGGTTAGGTTAGGTTAGGTTAGGTTAGGTTAGGTTAGGTTAGGTTAGGTTAGGTTAGGTTAGGTTAGGTTAGGTTAGGTTAGGTTAGGTTAGGTTAGGTTAGGTTAGGTTAGGTTAGGTTAGGTTAGGTTAGGTTAGGTTAGGTTAGGTTAGGTTAGGTTAGGTTAGGTTAGGTTAGGTTAGGTTAGGTTAGGTTAGGTTAGGTTAGGTTAGGTTAGGTTAGGTTAGGTTAGGTTAGGTTAGGTTAGGTTAGGTTAGGTTAGGTTAGGTTAGGTTAGGTTAGGTTAGGTTAGGTTAGGTTAGGTTAGGTTAGGTTAGGTTAGGTTAGGTTAGGTTAGGTTAGGTTAGGTTAGGTTAGGTTAGGTTAGGTTAGGTTAGGTTAGGTTAGGTTAGGTTAGGTTAGGTTAGGTTAGGTTAGGTTAGGTTAGGTTAGGTTAGGTTAGGTTAGGTTA
>CAMSTX010000001.1:40000-41047 GCA_947063395.1 Hemistola chrysoprasaria
AGGTTAGGTTAGGTTAGGTTAGGTTAGGTTAGGTTAGTTAGGTTAGGTTAGGTTAGGTTAGGTTAGGTTAGGTTAGGTTAGGTTAGGTTAGGTTAGGTTAGGTTAGGTTAGGTTAGGTTAGGTTAGGTTAGGTTAGTTAGGTTAGGTTAGGTTAGTTAGGTTAGGTTAGGTTAGGTTAGGTTAGGTTAGGTTAGGTTAGGTTAGGTTAGGTTAGGTTAGGTTAGGTTAGGTTAGGTTAGGTTAGGTTAGGTTAGGTTAGGTTAGGTTAGGTTAGGTTAGGTTAGGTTAGGTTAGGTTAGGTTAGGTTAGGTTAGGTTAGGTTAGGTTAGGTTAGGTTAGGTTAGGTTAGGTTAGGTTAGGTTAGGTTAGGTTAGGTTAGGTTAGGTTAGGTTAGGTTAGGTTAGGTTAGGTTAGGTTAGGTTAGGTTAGGTTAGGTTAGGTTAGGTTAGGTTAGGTTAGGTTAGGTTAGGTTAGGTTAGGTTAGGTTAGGTTAGGTTAGGTTAGGTTAGGTTAGGTTAGGTTAGGTTAGGTTAGGTTAGGTTAGGTTAGGTTAGGTTAGGTTAGGTTAGGTTAGGTTAGGTTAGGTTAGGTTAGGTTAGGTTAGGTTAGGTTAGGTTAGGTTAGGTTAGGTTAGGTTAGGTTAGGTTAGGTTAGGTTAGGTTAGGTTAGGTTAGGTTAGGTTAGGTTAGGTTAGGTTAGGTTAGGTTAGGTTAGGTTAGGTTAGGTTAGGTTAGGTTAGGTTAGGTTAGGTTAGGTTAGGTTAGGTTAGGTTAGGTTAGGTTAGGTTAGGTTAGGTTAGGTTAGGATAGGTTAGGTTAGGTTAGGTTAGGTTAGGTTAGGTTAGGTTAGGTTAGGTTAGGTTAGGTTAGGTTAGGTTAGGTTAGGTTAGGTTAGGTTAGGTTAGGTTAGGTTAGGTTAGGTTAGGTTAGGTTAGGTTAGGTTAGGTTAGGTTAGGTTAGGTTAGGTTAGGTTAGGTTAGGTTAGGTTAGGTTAGGTTAGGTTAGGTTAGGTTAGGTTAGGTTAGGTTAGGTTAGGTTAGGTTAGGTT
>OX346739.1:0-15628 GCA_947063395.1 Hemistola chrysoprasaria
TTTAAATAGCTTATAATTTAGAGCATAATATTGAAGATATTAAGGAAATATTAATTATTTTTAAATAAAATATTTTTATAATACTTATTATATATATATATATATAAAATGTACATATTGTATATTTATAAAATAAATTTTTTTATTTTTACAATGAAAATGTAATGTTTTAATTAAACTAATAAATAAGAAATATTAATGGAATTTAACCACTAAAAATTGAGTTAGCAGCTCTATTTTATTCTTTATATTTCATAAATATTTAATTGGAATTATTATTCAATATTATCATTAACAGTGATATACCTCTGATTTGGTTTCAATTAATTAAATAAGGAGTAAAATTAAACTCTTCTTTTAAGTCGAAATTAAATGCAAAATTGCTTCTTATTTTTAAGATATATTGATAATTCAATATTTTTTGAATGCAAATCAAATGTTTTTATAAACTAAAATCCTAGTTTAATTTGTTCAATTTAATATATTTTGATTTCATTCATGGTATAAACCAACTAATAAAATAATAATAAAAAAAAATCTAATTTTTATTCAAAGATAAAAATTTACTATTTTAAATAATTTAATAATTGGAAAGATTAAAGCAATTTCTACATCAAAAATTAAAAAAATTATTGTAATTAAAAAGAAATGTAATGAAAATGGAATTCGAGCTGATGATTTTGGGTCAAATCCACATTCAAATGGTGAACATTTTTCTCGATCCATAAAAGATTTTTTTGATAAAATAATTGATAAAATTATTATAATATTTGAAATTAATATAATTAATATTGAAATTATTATTAATAAAATAATTATTTATATTAAAAAAAATTAATCTTTTTGATTGGAAGTCAAATATACTATTTATATTATATAAATAATTAATTACCTCATCAGTAAATAGAAATATATAAAAATAATCATACTACATCAACAAAATGTCAGTATCATGCTGCAGCTTCAAATCCAAAATGATGATTTTTAGAAAAATGATTATTTAAATGACGTAAAAAACAAATAATAAGAAATATAGTACCAATTATAACATGTAAACCATGAAATCCTGTAGCTATAAAAAAAGTTGATCCGTAAATTCTATCTGCAATGGTAAAAGGTGCTTCAATATATTCATAGGCTTGAAGAATAGTAAAGTAAATACCTAATATAATAGTTAAAAATAGACTTTGATTACATTGTGAATAATTATTTTCTAATAATGCATGATGAGCTCAAGTAATTGTAATACCTGATCTAATTAAAATAATTGTATTTAATAATGGAATTTGGAAAGGATTAAAAGGTACAATTCCCATAGGAGGTCAAATAGATCCAATTTCAATATTTGGTGATAAACTTCTATGAAAAAATGCTCAGAAAAAAGAAACAAAAAAAAAAATTTCAGAAACAATAAATAAAATTATTCCTCATCGTAATCCTTTTACTACTAAAATAGTATGTTTACCTTGAAATATTCCTTCTCGAGACACATCTCGTCATCATTGATATATAGTTAAAATTACAATAAAATATCCGATAATTAATAAATTAATATCAAAATTATGAAATCATTTAATTATACCTGAAACTAAAGTTATTGTTCCAATGGCTCCAGTTAAAGGTCACGGTCTATAATCTACTAAGTGATATGGATGATTAAAATTAATTTTCATTTGTATTAATTAATTAACTTCTCTAGAATATAAAGTTCTTAAAATAGCAATAACATATGATTGAATTACAGCAACTGCTGATTCTAAAGTTAATAATAAAATTTGTATAATAACTAAAAAGATAATTAAATAGAATGGTATATTATTTCCTGTTCTTCTTAATAAAGTTATTAATAAATGTCCTGCAATTATATTGGCTGTTAATCGAACAGCTAATGTTCCAGGACGAATAATATTTCTAATAGTTTCAATTAAAACTATAAAAGGCATTAAAATTGCTGGGGTTCCTTGTGGAATTATATGTGAAAATATATGTTGATAATTATTAATTCATCCATATAATATAAATCTTAATCATAAAGGTAATGAAATAGAAAGAGAAAGAGTTAAGTGACTAGTTCTAGTAAAAATATAAGGAAATAATCCTAAAAAATTATTAAATAAAATGAAAGAAAATATTGAAATAAAAATAAAAGTAGATCCATTAAAATAATTATTTTTTAATAATGTTTTAAATTCATTATGAAGTTTTATTAAAATAAAATTTCAAAAAAAATAATGTCGATTAGGAATTAATCAAAATCTACAAGGAATAAAAATTAAACCTAAAATAGTTCTTAATCAATTAATTGATAAATTAAATAAATTAGTAGATGGATCAAAAATTGAAAATAAATTACTTATCATTTTCAATTTAAATTTTTTATTTTAAAATTATTTTTTATATTATTTTTATTATTTATATTTAATATAATATAGTAATTTAATATATTAAATAAAATAAAAATAATAATAAATATAATAAAAGATATTATTCAATTAATAGGTATTATTTGAGGAATAAAAGAATATTACAATGTAATTATTTAAATTTGACATATTTATGTTATTTATTAACTAATTCTTTCATTAGAAGTAAATGTTAATTTACTATAAAATGGTTTAAGAGACCAGTACTTACTTTCAGTCATCTAATGAAGAATAATTATTAATTCAATTAATAAAATTTTTAATTGATACTCTTTCAATTACAATTGGTATAAAACTATGATTAGCTCCACAAATTTCTGAACATTGACCAAAATAAATTCCTGGTCGATTAATAAAAAAGTTTGTTTGATTTAGACGTCCAGGATTTGCATCTACTTTTACTCCTAAAGATGGAATAGTTCAAGAATGAATTACATCAGTTGCTGTTACTATAATTCGAATTTGATTATTTATTGGTAAGATAATTCGATTATCTACATCTAATAATCGAAAATTATTGATAAGAAGTTCATTATTTGGAATTATATAAGAATCAAATTCAATATTATTAAAGTCTGAGTATTCATAACTTCAATATCATTGATGACCAATTGATTTTAATGTAATTAAAGGATTATTAATTTCATCTAATAAATATAATAATCGTAATGAAGGTAAAGCAATAAAAATTAAAGTAATTGCTGGTAAAATAGTTCAAATTAATTCAATTATTTGTCCTTCTAATAGAAAACGATTAGTATATTTATTAAATGTTAATCTTATTATTAAATAACCTACTAAAATAGTAATTATAATTAAAATTATTAAAGTATGATCATGAAAGAAAATAATTTGTTCTATTAAAGGTGATGCACTATTTTGTAAATTAAAATTTGATCATGTTGCCATTTCTAAAAAAAGGATAATCCTTTATAAATGGGGTTTAAATCCATTACATTTAATCTGTCATATTAGAAATTTCTTAAAATAGGAAGTTCGTTATATGAATGTTCTGCTGGAGGTAAATTTTGTAATCATTCAATATTTGATGATATATTTAAAGAAAATAAAATTAATCGTTGATTAATTATTGATTCTCAAATAATAATTAATATTATTATAACTGCTAATAATGAAATATAGGATCCTAAAGAAGAAATTATATTTCATGAAATATATGAATCTGGATAATCTGAATATCGACGTGGTATTCCAGCTAAACCTAAAAAATGTTGAGGAAAAAATGTTAAATTAACTCCAATAAATATTACAAAAAATTGAATCTTTAATATATAATTATTTAAAGATAGTCCTGTAAATAATGGGTATCAATGAATAAATCCTCCTAAAATAGCAAATACAGCTCCTATTGATAATACATAATGAAAATGTGCTACAACATAATAAGTATCATGTAAAGTAATATCAATTGATGAATTAGCTAAAATTACTCCAGTTAATCCTCCTACTGTAAATAAAAAAACAAATCCTAATCTTCATAATAAAGAGGGACTATAATTAAATTGAGTTCCATGTAATGTTGCTAATCAACTGAAAATTTTAATACCAGTTGGTACTGCAATAATTATTGTTGCAGATGTAAAATATGCTCGTGTATCAATATCTATTCCTACAGTAAATATATGGTGAGCTCAAACAATAAAACCTAATAATCCAATTGCTATTATTGCATAAATTATACCTAAACAACCAAATGTTTCCTTTTTTCCTCTTTCTTGAGAAATAATATGAGAAATTATACCAAATCCTGGTAAAATTAAAATATAAACTTCAGGATGTCCAAAAAATCAAAATAAATGTTGATATAAAATTGGATCTCCTCCTCCGGCTGGATCAAAAAATGATGTATTTAAATTTCGATCTGTTAATAATATAGTAATAGCACCAGCTAATACTGGTAATGATAGTAATAATAAAAATGCAGTAATTCCTACAGATCACACAAATAATGGTATTTGGTCAAATGATAAATTATTTAATCGTATGTTAATAATTGTTGTAATAAAATTAATAGCTCCTAAAATTGAAGAAATACCTGCTAAATGTAATGAAAAAATAGCTAAATCTACAGATCTTCCTCCATGAGCAATATTAGAAGATAAAGGTGGATAAACTGTTCATCCTGTACCTGCTCCATTTTCTACAATTCTTCTTGAAATTAATAATGTAATAGATGGAGGTAATAATCAAAATCTTATATTATTTATTCGTGGAAAAGCTATATCAGGAGCTCCTAACATTAAAGGTACTAATCAATTTCCAAATCCTCCAATTATAATTGGTATTACTATAAAGAAAATTATAATGAAAGCATGTGCTGTTACAATTGTATTGTAGATTTGATCATTTCCAATTAAAGAACCTGGATTACCTAATTCTGCTCGAATTAGTAAACTTAAAGAAGTTCCAATTATTCCGGCTCAAATTCCAAAAATAAAATATAATGTTCCAATATCCTTATGATTTGTTGAGTAAAGTCATTTTCGCTTAAATAAAATGGCTGAGATTTAAGCGATAAATTGTAAATTTATTAACGAGAAGTTATTTCTCTTTTATTATAATTATTTATTTTTAAAGCTTTATATTCAAAAAATGATATAAAATTGCAAATTTTAAGTTATAATTTTTAAATTATTAAGGCTTAAAGAATATTTCTTTATAAATAATTTTGAAGATTATTAGTTTATTTTAACTTAAAACCTTCAAAATTAAAAAAAAAATATAGTTCTTAATATAATACCTAAAATTGAAATTATTGAGAAAAAATTTATTAATATGAATGATTTATTTTTAATAAAAGTTTTTAATCATTTTATTTTTAAATAATTTATTAAAAATGATGAATAAATAATTCGAATATAAAAAAATAAAATAATTAATCTTATTATAATAAAAATAAATGTTATAAAATAATAATTATTGATTATTAAAAAATTAATAACAATTCATTTAGGAAAAAATCCAATAAATGGAGGTAATCCTCCTAAAGATAAAAAATTAATTAATATATTAATTTTAATTATTGGTTTAAAATTTAAAATAAATAATTGATTAATATAAAATAAATTTAATATGTAAAAGAAAAAACATATAATTCTAATTAAAAATGAATATATAATTAAATAAAATATTCACAAATTTCTTCTAATTATAATTGAAGAAATTATTCATCCTAAATTATTAATAGAAGAAAAACTTATAATTTTACGTAATGATGTTTGGTTTAATCCTCCGATAGCTCCGATAAAAATACTTAATATGATTCTTAAAATTAATAAATTTTTATTAAAATAATATGATATTAAAATTATTGGGGTAATTTTTTGTCATGTTATTAAAATAAAATTATTAAATCATGATAAACCTTCAACAATATTTGGGAATCAAAAATGGAATGGGGCAGCTCCTATTTTTATTAATATTGATGAATTGATTATTAATGATAAGATATTATTAATTTCAAAATTTTTAAATATAATTATTTTTATAATAATATAAAAAATAAAATTAATTGAAGCAATAGATTGAGTTAAAAAGTATTTTAATGATGCTTCTGAGGTTATTAAATTATTTGATTTAGAGATTAATGGAATAAATCTTAATAAATTAATTTCTAATCCAATTCAACAACCAAATCATGAATTAGAAGAAATTGAAATTAATGTACTAAAAATTAAAATAAAAATAAAAAATATTTTATTAGAATTTAAATAAAATATAATTTAAAATATTATAATATTTATAATTAATAGAATTAATAATTCTTTATACAATAAATATTATATTTTAGTGTAAGAAGCACATTAATTTTTGATGTTAATAGATATAGTTTAATTCTATAAAATATAATAAAGATAATTTTTCATTATATAATTTATCCTATCAGAATAATCCTTTAATCAGGCACTTTATTATTTAAAAAAAAGGTATTTCCTTTATATTTGAGGTATGAACCCAAAAGCTTTATTAGCTTATTTTTAATTTATATTTTAATAAAAAAAATTATTAAAAATGGTTTTGTTTTTAATTAAATTAATTTTATTCAAAATATATTTATAATGAAATTAATATTTATTTATTTATTTTAAAGATATTTTATATTTATTTATGTATATATATATATATTAAAAATTAACATAAAATTAATATTTAAAATTTATTAAATAATATTTAAATAATATTAATAATTTTAATTTTAAATATTAAAGAGAATAATTAAAATTAAATTCTTAATTTTTTTATTTATAATTAATATTAGTTAAATTTAGGAAAAAAAATATTAAAAATTTAATAATTAATATTAATTTTATATAATAAATTTAATTTAAAATTAATTATTAATAAATATTTAAATATAATTATATAATACATATAATATATATATATGTATATACATTTATTTATATATTAAAAATTAATTATAATTAAATTATTTAATATAAAAAAAAAAAAAAAAAAATTCTATGGCAAAAAAAATTTAAATAGATATAAAAATTATGATTTTAAAAATTTAATTTAAATTTATTTTACATATAAATTTTAGTGTTAATTAATGATTATTTTAAAAATATTTATTGATTTTTGTAGTAATTAATATTAAAAATTTAAGAAATTAAGATTTAGTATTATTAATTTATTTAATAACAAATTTTGTGCCAGCAGTTGCGGTTATACAAAAATTAAATTTAATTTTTTTAGTTATTAATATTTAATTTAATATATTTTAAATTAAAATTTAAATTATTAGGTGAAATTTTAATTTATTATAAATTTATTTAAATTATTTAATATTTAATAAATTTTATTTCATAAACTAGGATTAGATACCCTATTATTAATAAATTTAAATTTAAAATACTAAAATAGTAGATAATTATTTATTAAAACTTAAATAAATTGGCGGTATTTTAGTTTATTTAGAGGAATCTGTTTATTAATTGATAATCCACGAATAAATTTACTTAATTTATTATTTTGTATATCGTTGTTATAAAAATGTTTTTTAATAATTAAATAATATTTTATATTTAAAAATAAAATTAAATCAGATCAAGATGCAGATTATAATTAAGAATATAATGGATTACAATAATTAAAATTAAATGGATTTTAATTTGTAAAATTAATTGAAAGTGGATTTAAATGTAATTTTATTTATTTTAATAAAATGATTTAAAATTAAAATATGTACATATTGCCCGTCGCTTTCATATATAAATTGGAATAAGTCGTAACAAAGTAGAGGTACTGGAAAGTGTTTCTAGAAAGAACAAATTAGAGCTTGATAAAAGTATTTCATTTACATTGAAAAGATATTAATTAATTTAATTAATTTGAGGGGAAAAATTAAAAAAAAATAATTATAATAAAAATAATTTTAAATAATATTAAATTGGGGTTTAAGTATTATTTATAGAAAAAATTATAATTTTTATAGTTTATTAGTATTGTGAAAGAATTTTGAAATAATTAAAAAAAAATTTTTAAAAAAGTAATTTTTATTTATTGTATCTTGTGTATCAGAGTTTATAAAAAAAAATTAATTTATGTTTTTAATTTCTCGAATTTAAAAGAGCTAATTATTTAATAAAGTTATTGTTGTAAAAATATTTTTAATAAATAAATTAGAAATGAAATGTTATTCGTTTTTAAATATATCTAGTTTTTCTAGAAAAAAATTTAATTTTAAATTATAAAATCAATAAAAATTAATATTAATTTTTATTGATTTTATAATTTTATATTTTAAGGGATAAGCTTTAAATTAAATTTTTATAAAATAAATTTAAATTAAATAAAATTTATATAATTTATATTATTAAAAAATTATAATTTGTTATAAATAATTTTATTTTTATTAAAATTTAAATTAAAATTATTTTTTTATAGAAAAATTTTTTTTAATTAAATTTGATTATTTATAATGATAAAATTAGTATATTTTTATTAATAATTTATTAATTTATTTAATTATTTTTAATTGAATAAAATAAATAATTAAAATTAATTCGGCAAATATTTATATTCACTTGTTTATCAAAAACATGTCTTTTTGGTTTAATTTAAAGTCTAATCTGCCCACTGATAATTAATATTAAAGGGCTGCAGTATATTGACTGTACAAAGGTAGCATAATCATTAGTCTCTTAATTGGTGACTTGTATGAAAGATTGGATGAAATATATACTGTCTCTTTTTTAATCTATAGAATTTAATTTTTTATTTAAAAAGTTAAAATATTATTAAAAAGACGAGAAGACCCTATAGAGTTTAATAATTTATTGAGTTATTTTAATTTATTTATAAAATTATTAATTTTTTAATTTAAATTATTTTGTTGGGGTGATAGAAAAATAAGAATAACTTTTTTTAATAATTAAACATAAATAAATGATTTTTTGATCCAATATTATTGATTATAAGATTAAATTACCTTAGGGATAACAGCGTTATTTTTTTTTTTAGTTCAAATAAGAAAAAAAGTTTGCGACCTCGATGTTGGATTAAGATAAAATTTAAATGCAAAAGTTTAAAATTTTTGATCTGTTCGATCATTAAAATCTTACATGATCTGAGTTCAAACCGGTGTGAGCCAGGTTGGTTTCTATCTTTTAATTTTTAAAATATTTTAGTACGAAAGGATCAAATATTTTAATTAAATTATAAATTAATTTTTGATTATTATTAATTAGAATTTAAAATTTATTATTTATTTAATTTAATATTATTTAATTAATATAATTTAATTTATTATATTATTTAAAGACTATTTTGACAGAAAAATGTGATGATTTTAGAATTCATATATGTATAATATAAATTTATATAGATAGTATATGTTTTTTTCTGATATTATTATAATTGTGTTAGGTTTATTAATTTTAATTTTAGGGGTATTAATTGGGGTTGCTTTTTTAACTTTATTAGAACGTAAAGTTTTAGGTTATATTCAAATTCGTAAAGGCCCAAATAAAGTAGGTTATATTGGTTTATTACAGCCTTTTTCTGATGCAATTAAATTATTTACTAAAGAACAAACTTATCCTTTATATTCAAATTATTTTTCTTATTATTTTTCTCCTATTATTAGATTTATTTTATCATTAATAATTTGAATATTAATTCCTTATTATTATAATTTAATTAGATTTAATTTAGGTATTTTATTTTTTATTTGTTGTACTAGTATAGGTGTTTATAGAATTATAGTTGCTGGTTGATCTTCAAATTCTAAATATGCTTTATTAGGTAGATTACGTTCTGTTGCACAAACTATTTCATATGAAGTTAGATTAGCTTTAATTTTAATATCTAGAATTATTATAATTATAGATTTTAATTTAATCATATTTAAAGATTATCAAAATTTAATTTGATTTATATTTATTATATTTCCTTTATCTTTAAGATGAATTTCTTCTATAATAGCTGAAACTAATCGAACTCCTTTTGATTTTGCTGAAGGTGAAAGAGAGTTAGTTTCAGGGTTTAATGTTGAATATAGAAGAGGTGGATTTGCTTTAATTTTTTTAGCTGAATATTCTAGAATTTTATTTATAAGAATGTTATTTGTTTTAGTTTATATAGGAGGTTATAATATAAATATTTTTTTTTATTTAAAATTAGTTTTTATTTCATTTTTATTTATTTGAGTTCGTGGTACTATACCTCGATATCGTTATGATAAATTAATATATTTAGCTTGAAAAAGATATTTACCTGTCTCTTTAAATTTTTTATTATTTTTTATAGGAGTAAAAATTTTATTATTTTTTTAAATTATAAATTATTTTTAGTATAAATTAATAGAAATATAATTCTTTCTTAAGTTTTCAAAACAAATGCTTATTTACAAGCTCATTAATTAATAATTTTAATTAAATAAAATATTATCTCAATATTTATTTAATATTGGATTAAAAATGAAATATGAAAAATAAAAAAATGTTAATATTTGTCCAGTAATAATATAAGGTTCTTCAACAGGTCGTGCTCCAATTCAAGTCAATAAAATTACTATTGTTACTAATGATCAGAATAAAATTTGATTAATAGGATAAAATTGAATTCCTTGAATTTTTTTATTGTAAGTAAATGGTAAAATTATTAAAATTAAAATTGATATAATTAATCCAATTACTCCTCCTAATTTATTTGGAATTGACCGTAAAATAGCATATGCAAATAAGAAGTATCATTCTGGTTGAATATGAACTGGAGTTACTAATGGATTTGCAGGAATAAAATTATCAGGATCTCCTAATAAATAAGGATTTGTTAAAGTTAATATAATTAATAAAAATAATAAAATAATAAATCCAATTAAATCTTTGAAAATAAAAAATGGGTGAAATGGAATTTTATCTAAATTTCTATTTATACCTAAAGGATTATTGGATCCTGTTTGGTGTAAAAATAATAAATGAATTATAGTTATTATTGATAAAATAAATGGTAAAAGAAAATGGAAAGTATAAAATCGAGTTAATGTTGCATTATCTACTGCAAATCCTCCTCAAATTCAATTTACTAATATTGTTCCTAAATATGGGATTGCTGAAAGTAAATTTGTAATTACTGTAGCTCCTCAAAAAGATATTTGTCCCCATGGAAGTACATATCCTATAAATGCTGTTGCTATTAATAAAAATAAAATTATTGTTCCTACTAATCATGTATGTTTTAAATTAAAAGATTCATAATAAATTCCTCGTCCAATATGTAAATAAATACAAATAAAAAAAAATGAAGCTCCATTTGCATGTAATGTTCGAATTAATCAACCATAATTTACATTTCGGCAAATATAATTTACACTATAAAAAGCTATTTCAATATTAGCTGTATAATATATAGTTAAAAATAATCCTGTTAAGATTTGAATTATTAAACATAATCCTAATAAAGATCCAAAATTTCATCAAATTGAAATATTAGATGGAGATGGTAAATCAATTAATGATCCATTAATAATTTTTATAATTGGGTGTATTTTTCGAATATTTGAAAATTTTTTATTTATCATTATTATTATATATTATATTAATGATCGTAAAGGTCCGTATAAAATATTAGTAATTTTAACAATTGCTACTAAAGAAATAAATAAATAAATTATTAATATTATTATTAATATATAATTATGATTATTATATAATTTATTTAAATTAATATTATTTTCATTATTAAAAAATTCAATAAAAATAAAATTATCATTTTCTCTTAAATTATTTGAAAAATTTATTCAATTTATATTAATGAATTTATAATCAAATATAAAAATAAATATTTGATTTAATATTAATATTATTATAAAAATTAATATAAATATTTTTATTTTAAAAGAAAAATTAAATAATTCATTCGAAGCAATTCTTGAAACATAAATAAATATAACTAATAACCCTCCTAAAAATGTTAAAAATAAAATATAAGAAAATCAATAAGTTTTAATTAATATTCCTGATAGTAAGCATATTAATAAAGTTTGGATTAAAATTATTAAACCAATTGATAATGGGTGATTTAATAATATTATAATAAAAGAAATTATTAATATTAATATTGATAAAGATAATTTAATTTCAAAGAATAGTTTAATAAAAATTATAATTTTGGAGATTATTGATAAAGATGAATCTTTTTCTTTGAAGTTTTTAAAGATATTTCTTAATTTTGGTTTACAAGACCAATGTTTTTTGTTAAACTATAAAAACTATTAATGATAATTAAATATATGTATATTGTTATTATTATTATATTTATTATTGGGAATTTAATTTTTGTTTCTAAATATAAACATTTATTAATTATTTTATTAAGATTAGAATTTATAGTTTTAAGAGTTTTTTTATTATTAATATTTTATTTATTAATAATAAATTATGAATTATATATATTAATAGTTTTTTTAGTTTTTTCTGTATGTGAAGGAGCTTTAGGTTTATCTATTTTAGTTTCTTTAATTCGTACTCATGGTAATGATTATTTTAAAAGATTTAATTTATTATAATTAAAATAAATAATTAAAAAATTATTAAATGATAAAAATTTTTTTTTTTCTTTTGTTTATAATTCCTTTATGTTTTATAAAAAATATATTTTGAATGGTTCAAATATTTTTATTTTTATTAATATTTTTATTTATAAATTTAAATTTAATTATTGATAATTATTATAATATTTCTTATATATTTTCTTGTGATATTTTATCTTATGGTTTGATTTTATTAAGAATTTGAATTTGTATTTTAATAATTATATCTAGAGAAAATTTATATAAAATGAATTTTTATTCAAATTTTTTTTTATTTAATGTAATTATTTTACTTTTAATATTGTATATAACATTTTCAGTTATAAATTTATTTTTATTTTATTTATTTTTTGAAGGTAGTTTAATTCCAATTTTAATATTAATTATTGGTTGAGGATATCAACCTGAGCGTATTCAAGCAGGTATATATTTATTATTTTATACTTTATTTGCTTCTTTACCATTATTAATAGGAATTTTTTATATTTTTAATGAAATAAATTGTATTATAATTTATTTTTTAAAATTTTTTAATTTAAATTTTTATTTATTATATATTAGAATAATTTTAGCTTTTTTAGTTAAAATACCAATATATATAACTCATTTATGATTACCTAAAGCTCATGTTGAAGCTCCAATTTCTGGTTCTATAATTTTAGCTGGTATTATATTAAAATTAGGGGGTTATGGTTTGTTACGAGTTATAATTTTTATTCAGGAAATTAATTTAAAATTAAATTATATTTTTATTATTATTAGATTATTAGGTGGATTTTATATTAGTTTAAAATGTTTTTGTCAAGTTGATATTAAATCTTTAATTGCTTATTCTTCTGTTGCTCATATAAGAATTGTAATTTGTGGTATTTTAATTATAAATTATTTAGGTTTTATAGGTTCATATTTATTAATAATTGGTCATGGTTTATGTTCATCTGGTATATTTTGTTTAGCTAATATTAATTATGAACGAGTTCATAGTCGAAGATTAATAATTAATAAAGGTATATTAAGTTTTATACCTTCTATATCTTTATGATGATTTTTATTATTATCTTCTAATATAGCAGCTCCTCCCTCATTAAATTTAATAGGTGAAATTATTTTAATTAATAGATTAATTAGTTGATCTTCTTTATCTATAATTATATTAATATTAATTTCTTTTTTTAGAGCTGGTTATAGTTTATATTTATATTCATATATTCAACATGGTAAATATTATCAAGGTTTATATAGATTTTATACTGGAGTTTCTCGAGAATATTTATTATTAATTTTACATTGATTGCCTTTAAATATTTTAGTATTAAAAATTGATTATGTCATAATTTGGTTTTATTTAAATAATTTAATAAAAATATTGATTTGTGGTATCAAAAATATGAGAAATTTCATTTTAAATTATTAATAAAAATTATTTTTCTATTTGTTTTTTTTTTTTTTTTTTATTATTTATTTTTTCTATAATTAATTTTTTTTTTATAATTTATTTTATTATAAATAATATAATTTTATTTTTAGAATGAGAAATTATTTCTTTTAATTCTTTTACTATTGTTATATCTATTTTAATTGATTGAATATCTTTATTATTTATAATATTTGTTTTGTTAATTTCTTCAGTTGTTATTTATTATAGTAAAAGATATATAATTTCTGAATTAAATTTAAGTCGTTTTATTATTTTAGTTTTATTATTTGTTTTTTCTATGATTTTATTAATTATTAGTCCTAATATAATTAGAATTTTATTAGGTTGAGATGGTTTAGGTTTAGTTTCTTATTGTTTAGTTATTTATTATCAAAACTTAAAATCATATAATGCTGGGATATTAACAGCTTTATCTAATCGGATTGGTGATGTTTTGATTTTGATAGTTATTTCTTGAATATTAAATTATGGTAGTTGAAATTATATTTTTTATTTAGAATTAATAAAAAATGATTATTGTATAATTTTTATTAGTTTTATAATTATTATAGCAGCTATAACTAAAAGAGCTCAAATTCCTTTTAGTTCATGATTACCTGCAGCTATAGCAGCTCCAACTCCTGTTTCTGCTTTAGTTCATTCTTCTACATTAGTTACAGCTGGTGTTTATTTGTTAATTCGTTTTAATTTATTATTATTAGATACTTTATTTTTAAAATTTTTATTATTATTATCAAGATTAACTATATTTATAGCTGGGATTTCTGCTAATTATGAATTTGATTTAAAGAAAATTATTGCTTTATCAACTTTAAGTCAATTAGGTTTAATAATAAGAATTTTAAGTTTAGGTATACCTTTATTAGCTTTTTTTCATTTATTGACTCATGCTATATTTAAAGCTTTATTATTTTTATGTGCTGGTGTTATTATTCATATAATAAATGATATACAAGATATTCGTTTTATAGGGGGTATTAGTTTATATATTCCTATAACTTGTTTATGTATAAATATTTCTAATATAGCTTTATGTGGGATTCCTTTTTTAGCTGGATTTTATTCTAAAGATTTAATTTTAGAAATGGTAAGATTTAGAAATTTAAATTTTTTAATTTTTTTATTATATTATATTTCTACAGGATTAACTATATATTATACTATTCGTCTAATATTATATTTAATAATTAATGATTATAATTTATTAAGTATTTATAATTTATATGATGAAGATTATACTATATTAAAAAGTATAATAGTTTTATTATTAATAAGAGTTATTAGTGGGAGTATATTAATATGAATTATTTTATATTATCCTTATATAATTTATTTGCCTATTAATCTTAAAATAATAGTTATTTATGTAATTTTATTAGGTTTATTAATAGGTTATTTAATTAGAAATATAAATATTTATTCTTTAAATAAATATTTAATTACTTATAATTTAAGATCATTTTTATGTTTAATATGATTTATACCTATATTAAGAACTTATGGTTTAAGATATTATTTTTTAAATTATGGTCAAAAATTATTAAAAAATATTGATTTTGGTTGAAGAGAATTATACAGAGGTTTAGGAATATTTAATATTATAAAAAATTACTCTATTTTTTATAATATTTATCAAATTAATAATTTTAAAATTTATTTATTTAGATTTATTTTATGAATTTTAATTTTTTTATTAATATTATTAATTTA